>JAJOOR010002451.1:0-59544 GCA_036250505.1 Solanum acaule | reverse complement strand
AGCTTAAAATCTCTCTTGGAATCGATGTTCCCTTTCTTGCTCAAATGTGAAAACATTTATAAACTCTTTTGGGAATACTTAGTTCCCTTATAACTTTTTTTTGAGAAATGAACTCAACTCTTTACTCTTTGCTTAACTTGAAACTTGAGCCTTAAAACGAAGTTAAAATGTTTGTTAAAGACTCTTGAAAACTTTAAGAAACTTGGCTTTGACTTGCTTCTTAACTTCTAGACTTTGACTCTTAACTTCTTTGACTTTGATCCTAACTTTCCTTGAATTGAATTATGGATTCAAGGTTCATGATCTCATGTTTATGGATGATTTCATGATGTTTAGATGTACCTTAGAGTGTTGGAATCGACTAGGAAACATAGGTACATTGCTTGGAAACAAGTACTAAAAGATGGGGGAGGAATGGGGTGCACTGGCGTCCTTGGCGCTCTGAGAGGCATGGGGCGCCAGGCCCCAAACTTTAGAGGCCTGTGTGGGGCGCACTGGCTGGCACGGCGCCCCAGGGACCAAACTTCAAAGACTGGTTTGGGGCGCGCTGGCTGGCGCGACGCCCCACCCTATTCCCCAGGTGGTTGACAACTTTTCTTCTCCGTTTTTTCATCTCCAAACCCTCTAAACTTCCCTAGTTCTTTCCCCAATCCCTTAGGATCATTAGTACCTTCAACTTACAACAGATATAACTCAAAAATCCACCCGAAAACACGAATCAAATCACTAAGAACCCTCAACAACACAACCAATCAAGAATTCGACAATTGTTCTTCAAGAACCTCACCTTTCAACATGTAAATAACTCCAAACCAAAGGATTTGAAACAAGTTGGTGTGTGGGTGAACTAACCCAACACAGAAAGATCTCACATACCTTAATAGGGATCACCCCTGATGAAATCCACTCGCAAGCTTGGATGATCTTGACGAATCCTTGCCTTTTTCTCCCTTTCTTTCTTCTTTTCTCTCTTCTCCAAGCCCTAAGCGTTCTTTAATTTTCCAAAACTGATTTAGGTTCTATTTTTACCCCCAATAAACCACTAAAATCAAATTAGGAAATTAATTAGAGAAAAGACTACTTTGCCCTTTCCTAAATCCGGATTGGGACTTTCCTCAATCCAACCGCCCAACTTCCGAAAGGCATATCTCACTCATACGCTATCAAACTAGTTCAATCTCAGCGGTGTTGAAAAGATCTCTCCAAGGGCTTTCCAACCATATCAAGAGCTGCTCGTAACTCCTCCTGAGCTAGGAGTTATAGCCGTTTTAAAATGGCCAAAACTCACTTTCTTAACTTAGACAAAATTTCCAGATTTCCTTATTCTTTCCAAAAATCAATATTTTCATAATTTAAACTCTTTATAGTCGTTTCTAGGTGCGAGATGTTACAAGAAGCTTCACCTTCTAGACTTCCTGGATATGGTGTTGAACATAATTGGACCAAACAAAGCATACTTTGAGAGTTGTCATATTGGAAGGACAATCTGCTACGACATAATCTTGATGTGATGCACATTGTTGACAATTTGTTTAACACAGTGATGGATGTTAAGGGTAAAACAAAAGACAATCCAAAAGCTAGAATGAACATAAAGGAGTATAGTAGGAGAAAAGAGTTATGGCTGCAGGAATTACAAAATGGTAAAATAGTTAAGCCCAAGGCCAACTTTTCATTCACATTGGATGAGAAACGTGAAATTTGTGAGTGGGTTAAAAATTTGAGGATGTTGGAGGGCTATGCTTCAAATTTAGGAAATCGGGCAGATATAAATGAAGGAAAATTGATAGGTATGAAAAGTCATGATTGTCATGTGTTCATGGAAACTTTAATTCCTATCGTTTTTAGCCATCTACTCGAAAGGATATGGAAATCAATCACAGAGATAAGTCTTTTTTTTTTTAAAGATTTGTGTTCTGGAAAGTTGTTGGAGAGTAGTTTAGACAGGATTGAGGAAAATATTCTTGTTATTACTACTAAGTTGGAGAAGATATTTCCATGTGGTTTCTTTGATGTGATGGAGCGTCTTCCAATTCACCTTGTACAGGAGGCCCGCCTCGAAGGTCCGGTTCAAACAAGATGGATGTATTCATTAGAGAGGTATCCATTTGAAATATTCACTAAGTTATATATATTCACCAAGTCTTTTATTAATATATATATACACATATATACATGCAGAAAAATTGGCCAGTCCAAGCAAACAATTAAACAAAGGGGAAAGATCAAAGGATCAATTGTTCAAGGTCATATTGGGTGAGAAACTGGTGATTTTTATTCTTATTACTTTGGTGATGATGTGTCATGTAGGAGAAACATGCCCAATCTCAATGATGAAGGCGATATTGATCCTTTATTTCCATCTATATCAATTTTCAATCAAAATAGTCGAGGATCTAAAAAGCGTGGAAAGCGAGGCTTCACTAATATGGAAATGCAATCAGCTGTGACACATATTTTGCTTAATTGTCCAGAGATTCAACCATATCTCAAGTAAGTGTTAAAAATATGTTATCAAATTACATACTAATAAGTGTTCATTAACTAATGAAATACTTGAATGTAAAATGATCAGCTTGTTCGTAAACACATGGGGTAATGAAGCCATCTATACAGAATTTTCCAAATGGCTAACAAACTATGTAAGTGTGAAATCACTAAGTATTTAATAACATATTCATGTTATACTAAATTATATTACTTGAAATAACAATCACGTAGGTTTACGATGAATACTTAAGTGTCCAACATTTGCAATTAGTGAAAGAAGTAGCACTTGAACCTGAATCTCAAGTACTGACAATGAATAAGTATTGTGTCAATGGTTTTAAGTTTCAAACTGAAGAAGTTTCTAGGAACAAGAAAACAAATAATAGCAGTGTCTATATACAACGTGATGTTGATGGTACTGGTCAAACTATTGAATATTATGGTGTCATTCATAAGATTATTGAAGTGAGGTATTCAGGTTTACCTAAGAAGAAGATTGTATTGTTTCGGTGTGAGTGGTTTGACCCATCACATAGAGGCACAAAGTTGGACCATCAGCATAATATAATTGAAGTTAAGCACACTAGGAAATACAAAAGTTATGATCCTTTTATTATTGCACAAATGCTAAACAAGTGTATTACGATTCATATCCATTGCGTAGAGACAAAGCTGATTGGTGGGTTGTTATAAAAAGTAAGCATGTGGAAAGAATTGAAATTGACAATGTCTTAGATGTGGCGTATCAAAATGATGTTGCAATTGTTCATCAACAAGTTGATATTGAATTGGAAACCACACTACAACATCCTCAACACATATTAGAAGAAGTATCTGATGATGAGATACTGAATGTTGAGGAAGAAATATCCTAGAATGAGGAAAATGAATCATTTAATGACGAAGAATGAGACGATAATGAAAATGAAACAACTGAGGAGGACAAATGAGAGAATGATGGAATTGAAACAAGCGATGAGGAATAGTAGTAGAATGAAAGTTAGTACATGTAAGTTAAATTAATTTTGCTAATTTTATTTAATTTATGATTTTTGTATATTATATATGTAAATTTGCATATAAATGTCATCAGGCGGTGAAGGTGATAGACATCGCGAGCATCTTGGAGTTAGCCACACTAATAAGGCTAAAAAGAAGAAGTCAGCTAGGAGACCCATAGATCCTGAGGATATTCCAGGATCTATTTCTTCTGTGCCAGAGCGCATCAGTCATGATACTCATTTATTTGTTGTTTCGTTTGGTACGGCGGATCCTCAGCAATATTATCCTAATTACCGTCGACCAGTCGGTGCTTCCTCTACTTCACAGTCATAGCCTCCACGGCGCTACGAGGACCTACCTTTAAAGGCTATTCGTCGACCACGACCCTTATCGGCAAGTAGGATATTGGATGGTACTCCATCTCCCACAGGTACATCTCCTCAGTTATCTTCCATGAGGATTGAAGATTCTAGTAGCGAGCAGTCAGATGCTATGACCGATACACCGCCATTGACTCAGCGTTTTGTGCATCCTAGTGTATCACCTTCATCTACAGTTGCACCTAGTGTTATACTAGATGTTGAGATGCTTGCTCTACCTCCTGGCCAGAAGGACAGACTTGGTAGAGTCATGATTGAGCCGGATAGATCATCGTAAGTTTGTTTTGTTATCTAGTTGTTAGTTTATTTTATTTATTTCTTATACTTTAATATATTATTCATGAACTAACATATTTATTATGTGCTTTGCAGGTGGCTTCCAGTAAAGGATGCTGCCCGGGTTTTAAAAGACTGTGTTAGAAGACTTTATACATAGGCTTATCACTCTTGGAGCGAGATTCCAAACAGTATACGTCAGGCGATGTTTAATGAATTTAAGGTATATATTTTTTAGTTAAGTTTAATAATTTTAGTATACTTTACTTTTTTTTACTATCGATCTAATTAACGCTATTCAATTTTTTTTTAAAACTATGTGTACTTGGGAGTCGAGGTACAATTTGGTCACTGGGACCACATTTGAGAGGAGGGCATCCGCGAGACTGTCTAGCTGGCTAAAGAAAGTTCGGGATACTGATCAACGTCCGGGTTGGATGTTGCCTCATGTTTTTGATGATTTGCGTTTGTATTGGAACACAGATAAGCTTAAGGCAATGTTCGAATAGCCAAAAAGGCTAGAGGCAGTCTTAAGGGTGGCTCGTTGCACACCAGAGGTGCAAAGACCGTTGGAACAATTACAAGAGAGATGGTAAGTTCTAATTCAAACTTTTAAATAAATAATTAGTAGTTTCATATATATCGTTATAAATTTCAGCTTTTATTTATAGGAAAAAGAATTGGGGCGCACTCCCATTGAACCGGAGGTTTTCAAGAAGACTCATGTGAAGAAGAAAGAAAATGAGTCAGATCCGGATGTGTGGGTCGAGGAAAGGTCCGAATGAACTTTTATAAGTTATTTGACATGAATAATATATATTAATAGTGAATATATTTATGATATGTATATATATTGATGTCAATTTTTATATTTAATATGCAGAATGAGTTTTATCAGTACGTCACTGAGAATCTAGATAGTTCGGTCCAAATGACACCTGAACTGTCCACCCAAATTTGGAAAGAAAAAGTGATAGGGGGACACACAAGAGTAGAGTCTATGGTCTAGGCTCTCGAAATGATGTGAGACGGCTCTAGTCAAGCTTAGAAGGTATTGGATCGTCATGTCAAGCCGAGGCACTTGACGGTGTTCAGATTGCTATGTCGGCTCAAATAGCACAGGTTACATCAGCACTGACAAAGTCGGAACGGAGAAGAGTAGCTGAACAACAAAGCATGAGTGCGATCGTTCAGGAAATCAAAGAACAAGTGCTGAGCCTTGCTCGTCGACCTAGTACATATTTTCCTGCCGAGGACACCGACGACGACACTGACGAGGATGATGATTTTGTAGATCGCACTCCCTAGTTGTTTAGGTCTCTTTTATGAACTTTTTGAAACTAATTTTGAATAACTTTATAAGTTTTTGTATTGTAATTTAGATATTTTTGAAGATTGATTTAAGTTTGATGTTTTACATGTTGTGTGATGTTTAGATTATATTGTTTGATTGGGCTGATGGATATGAATTGAATTGAATTCATATGTATTTGTAGGTGGGCAGCAGAAACTGCCAAACTGGCAGTTTCTGCTGTAAAAAAATTGCAGAAAAAAGCGAGGGACATGGTGGTTTTGTCTGTCGCTTTTTTGCATTATTTTTTTCAAATAAACCCAGAAAAGCGACAGATAGGGTCCTTTAGTCCATCGCTTTTCTGGGTATTTTAAAAAATTAATTTCCAAAAAAGTGACGGACAGTGTCCTTTAGTCCGTCGCTTTTCTGGGATTTTTAAAATATTAATTTCCAGAAAAGCAACGGACAGTGTCCTTTAGTCAGTTGCTTTTCTGGGATTTTTAAAATATTAATTTCTAGAAAAGCGACGAATTGCGTCTCTTATTGGAAATAAAAAATAAATAAAACTATAAAAGAAGCGACGGACTCCGTCACTTTTGTTAAAAAAAATAATCAAAAAGCGACGCAGTCCGTCGCATTTTAGCGACGCTGTCCATAGCCAAAAAGCGACGAACATGACTGCGTCACTTTTTTGTCGATTTTGACCAAAAAAGCGACACAGTCCGTCGCTTTTGGCAGTCTTTTTTTGGCAGTTTTTTAGTAGTGAGTTTTGTGGGTTGAGAAATTTGTGAATCACTTTGTTTGAGGAAGGGGACAAATAATGGATGTGGGCGTTGGTTAGGTTTTGAGGTTAAAGCGTTACGGGAAGTAACGAATATTCATTTAATACCGTCAGTTTTGTTAGTTTTGGGCCATTAATTTTTTTAAATAAAATAATATCTAAATCGTTACTGTCGACTATGTTTATTGTAGTTTTGTAAAATTTCAAAAAAAAAGTATTATTTTGGTAATTGATTTAAATAATGACTTATTTTGGTCAAAAATTCGTATATTATGCCATTTCCCTTTAAAAATTCATTTCATAATGTTAGTTAAAATATTTTTTAGACTAGTTAAATGTACGTGTTTTGTATGTGTCTTATTCTATTCAATAAAATTATATATAAAAAAAATATTAAAACTTACTATTGATATTAAAGTAAATGTTATATCTATTTAAATGATATGAGTAAATATTGTATTTTAAATATGTTATATTTTATCATATCGGTGATTTTTTATTATTATTGAAGAAGACATTTCAGAGTGTTTTTTTTTTTTCGAAGAAGTATTATTTTACACAGGTTACATAATGATTTTTTTAAAAAAAGTCTTAACTATTTAGAATCATGATTTCCTTTCATGGGTCCTTTTTTTAGAGGGGTTCAATTTCAATAATTTAAATACACAAAAAGAAGAATGTGTTATTAAAAAGAAGCCATTGACTTTAAATAAATATAACATTTATTTAAATAATATAATTATATATTATATCTTAAATATGCTATTATCTATTGTGTCTCACTTGATCTTATTACAAATGAAAATAAATAAATTTAATTTGAATCTTAAAATTTTAGTTATGCCACATAAATTGTGACATGAAGAGTAATTTTAAAAATTGCAAATCTCTATATATGTGAAATTTTAAAAAATTGTATTTTGTGAAAAATAAATAAATATCAGCTCCATAAATGTAGAAACATGGATAAAAGTAAATAAGGAAATGTTACGAGAAGAAAAAAATAGAATTTTTAAATCTTAAAATCAGATTCTTAACATAATTTGAACAAGAGAGATTTAGTAAGTAAAAGTTAGTTAGTTTTTAAGTCCCAAATATTAAGTCCTAACATCTTTCAAATATGAAAAAAATTGTTGTGAATAATGGTCACTTCCCACAGATCCCTGAAAAGCACATATATATAAGTATTTGTGGCGGGAATGGTGGCTTTCGAGAAGGGGTTTAAAGTATTTGACTTGGGTTTTAAAAATTTATAAGCAGAATATTTAAGTTTAACAATTCTTCGGGTCGTTAATAGCAAACTATTTGTAAAAAAAATCCGGTGAGAAATTTTTTGAAATACTAAATTAGAGGGAGTTGCTCAGATGGTAGCACCCCTCACTTTCAACCCGAAGGTTGTGAGTTCGAGTCACCAAGGGAGCAAAAGGAGGTGGGAGCTCCTAGGGAGGGTAAAAAATAAAATATATAGATAAAAAATAAAAAATAAAAAATTCGAATTAGGCTAGTCTCGGACGAAATTTGAGCAAGGTGAAGTTTAAGGATGTCCGGGGAAAGGATTGAGTGAAAGGTGTAGGTAGAGTTTGTTTTCCTTGTAGGTAAAATGCTAAGGAGTCCATAGAATTTTTCGGAAGTGAATTTGGGTGAGTAAAACTCCCGACATCAAAAACTTCACGTGAAGCAGTTGGTTTGCAACGTCAAAATTTGAAGGGGTGTTGTCAAATAGGCTAATTTGGGAGGATTTTTTATGTTCACTCCCGAGCAAGCCTCTATAGTGGAAGAAACAGTGCTATATCGGCCAAAATTTAATTCCCGATATGGATCGCTATAGCGGGATTGGGCTACTATAGCATGGTTAGTTGAAGTTAATTCAGAAACTTTTCCAAAATCACTCATTATTTCTAAGTGCATTTTGGGGAAGAGAAAGGGTGACCAAAAGCGAATTTCAATCATTTTTCATCAGGAACCTTCTTTAATGTAAGTAAATCGTTCTCCGACTTGGTACGTTTTTTCTAGGCCTTAGAGGTGGTATTTGAGACCCTCGGGGAGGTTTTAGGTTTATCCTTAGCTAGGAAAAATCTGGATTAATGAGGAATTTCAGGTGTAAGACCTTGTGTTGTTTAGAAAAAAACAATTGTTCTAGATTTTGTTTTATCGCAATTTACTAATATAACCATGAAATTGATAACTTTAGGTGAATTGAGGAAGGAAAATCCCTGGATTGGGTGGGAAAATCATGAGGTTCGCCTGAGGATTGATATTAAGTTATAATTTGGGAATATTTAGGACAATTGTGATTTATTTTGTACTGGTGTTATTATTTTCTATTAAGAGAAAGCTAAAGCTTCACAAAAGAAATCAGAAGCTCGTGTTCAGACTTCTTTAGCAGTTGCTTGACTTCTAGATAGGCTAGGCTTAACCAAGTAAATAGGCCAATTTTTAACTGCAAATTATCTTGTAAGTTGTTGGGAGATTGCGTGTATGAGCCTTTAGGAATGTAGTCTTGATGGTTAAATGTGTTGTAAATTGTTGTTAGGATGGTAAGGTAATTGATTATAAATATTGGCATGTCGATAGTTGCTAGGTTATATTCCATGCGTGGTATAGGTAAGTGGAGTATGAGCTGGATAATTGTCAGGGAAGGGCTGTTTGGTGTAGGTGATGGTTGTCTTGTTTTCTGTTTATTTTATATGTGTTTGATCAACAACTTCATAAGGATTAGCTGTATAATGTATGGTTAGGAAAATGGAAGGAGTTAGGGGTGAACAAAACTGAACCGCAAGTCTAATCAAATTGCGAATCGAGTCAAATAAAAAAAAACCAATTAGTGATTTGGTTTGACTTGATTTGGTATTGAGAAAAAAACCCGACTATAATTAGGTTGGTTTGATTTTAACTAAAAAAAGTCAACCCGAGACCAAACCAACCCGATATATATATATTTATTTATTTTATTTTATACGAAAAAAATATTTATTATTATATAATTTATATATTTTTCTTTATCTTTCTCATAATTTTATGTTTAATATTAGTTTGGACTTTGGACTACATAGTTGAGCCCACTACTTATTTTTAGGAATAAACAAAAGCCCAAATAAAATATACAGTTCAACTAGCCCTATATTTATTCTCTATCTCAGTTAACAAAGGTCAGCACACAATAGCTCAAAAAGCAACTCTTCACCTTCAAAGTGCTAGTCACTGTTAGGCTTTACTCGTTAGCTATTAGGGCATATATTCAGCTTGTCTTTTCGATTTTAGTTCAAATCATCATCAACTCATCTTAATTTGGGTAAGTAATTGCTACCAACTCATTTCTTAGGTTTTTTTTGTTGTCATTGTCAACAACACCACAATTTGGGGTAGTTGAATCATAGATATAAACCTAAAAATTATACTGTGTTACTTGGTGTCCATATATATGGTGTGTTAAACTTAGCAACAACATGGTGAAGATGATGATAATATTTTTGTATATCAAGTTTCACTTATTTCTCTCTTTACTTGTGTTGTTTCAGTGCAATGAAAAAGGGGCAACTGTTCGATTCATTGCTTTTGATTCCATTTGTATGAGGGGGTTTTGAACTGTAAACATTGTGTGAGGGTATATATTAAATATGATCTGGAGAGGTGAGGAAAAGCAAGTGATAGAGATAAAAATTTAAGAGACTGTTAAATTTTGATAGCAGTAGAATACACCAAACTTTTCTAGCCAAATATTTTGTACTATATGTGCATCTATTTTTGTTTCAAAGTAAAATATACTTCTAAGTCTTGTGCACAATACGTGAATGGAAGTCTTGTTGAATCACAGTCCTGTATCAGAAAACTAATAACTATTGTTATGTATGTGCAACAACTTTCTTTTTTGATGGAAACTACACCTTATGGAACGGATGTGGAGGTGATTATCAATATTCCTTCAACTATGCCAACAATATCTCAACAACAAGATAAAGTAACTCCTCGTCGACGCACACCTCCTAAAAAGAAAAAAAGAGCAGCTCCCCGTCGCTCCTAAGTCCGAAAATACAAGTAGAGAAACATCTCAAATTTGTGATCATTTCTCCAAGTTTATTGCTAATGGAGGTAAATGTAAGGAAAAATGCAATTATCCTAAGACCTGCCGACAGTGTCAATGGGATGACTATGTTATAGAATCATTTAACTGTGAATTGTCTCAAGTCTCCATTTAAGTCCGATAAGAGGCAAACCACATTAAAACCTATCAAAAGAGTTTGGCCAGAAGGTGGTTCCACTGAAAAGGGGGTGTTTAATATGGATGGAATTAAGAAAGCAATTACCAAATTTATAATTATTGATGAGCAACCATTTAGAGTTGTTGAGGGGGGAGGATTCAAAAAACTAATGGCTAAACCCTTTTCAAATTTTGAAGTACCTTCTCGTGTTACTGATGCTCAACATTGTCTGAGAATTTATCAAGAAGAGAAAGAAAAGCTTAAGGAGCTTATCAAAAACCAACGTATTTGTCTTACCAATGATACATGGACGTCAATCCAAAATTATACTTATATGGTGGTCACTGTACATTTGATTGATGATCAATGAAATCTACAAAAGAGAATTCTTAATTTTGTTCAAACACCATATCACAAAGGTGAGACTATTTCTAAGGGGATTGAGGATTTCTTATTAGGTAGGGGCATTGAGAACTTGTTTACAGTGACCTTGGATTATGCCACTGCAAATGATGCTTCCATTAAGAGTTTAAAGGGGCATATTGAATATTGGAAAGGGGTAATGTTTGAAAATCAGTTTTTACATGTCTGATGTAATGCTCATATTTTAAACTTGATTGTAAAAAAGGGGCTGGATGAACAAATCGAGCCCATTTCTCATATAAGAAGTGCAGTGAAATATGTTAGGTCTTCTTCTTCAAGATTTGCTATTTTAAAGTCCTTTGTTGAGAAAGTTGAGATTGACACCTGTGGTCTTGTAAGTCTGGATGTTGAGACTAGATGGAACTCGACATACACAATGTTGGATAAAGCCTTGAAATTTGAAAAAGCTTTTACAAGAATGTATGTGGATGACCAGAATTATCAAAAGCAATGTCGAGAAATAAGTACAACAACAAAAAAATCCATCAACAGACGATTGGAAGAATGTGAAAGCTTTTGTGAAGTTTCTTAATCTTTTCTATCAGTCAACTTTAAAATTTTCGGACAACTTATATTCTACTTCCCACTCTTTCTTTCATGATTTTTTCAATCTCCGAAATGATATTATCAAGTATACTAAACATGATGATCTCATTTTGATTGATATGGCAAAAAGAATGAAATCCAAGATGGATAAATATTGGGGTAAGTTTGAGAGTATGAATATGTTATTGATAGTTGTTGTTGTGTTGGATCCTAGATACAAGATGCAATATGTAGAGTATATTCTTTCTATTGTATATGGCTCTTTGATGGGAAGATTAAAGTCTCAAGATGTGAGAGATGTTTTGAATCTCTTATATAGTCACTACAATTGTTCTTGCTCTGAAGATTCTAATGAAAATATTGAAGATGGTAATTGTGTGATGGGTGAACCTGGTGATTTTTTGCAATCACAGTGGGAGAAACACATGAAAAAAGAAGGATTTGCTATAAATAAAATCTGATCTAGACATATACTTGAAAAATGATGTAGTGAAGATTAAGGATTTTAATATTTTGAATTGGTGGAAAGTTTCATTCAGTAGATATCCAATTGTTGCAAAAAAATTTAGGGATATCCTTTCTATTCCTATTTCTACTGTTGTATCTGAGTCAGCTTTTAGTATAGGTGGTCGAATTCTTGATAATTATCAAAGTTCTTTATCTCCAAAAAGGTAGAAGTGCTTATTTGCACTCAATAATGGCTACGATTGCCTTCTAAAGAATGCAAGCATGAAGATATATTAGAGGAAGTCCAGAAAATTGAGGAAATTGAAGAAGGTAACTTTATATATTCAAATTGTTATTAAATATGATTTTGCTTTTTAATTTTATTTAGTATTCAATTTGTTTCTATTCTTTCAGAAAACCCGACTCACCTTTGAGGATTGATTAGCTAGTTGATGTACTTTAATTTCACTACATGGAACAAAGGTATTAATTCATTCTTATGTGATTGTTAATTATCAAATTACTGGTTGCTGTAAACTGTAATAAGAACTAAGGACTAACTAACTTAGTTAATCCATTGTTAATCAACTTACTTGATTTGTATTATTTACTTTGCAGATGCAGGCTATGGTATTTTGGAAAATATGTATAGAAGATCTAAAGTAAAAAAAAATTTGTTCTTCTAGGTACAAGGTCCTAGGTTGTAAGCATGAATGATGGTGTAGAATGTAAAGATTGGAATGTAAACAACTCGTATTTAACTTTTGACAACAATATTTTGACTATGCAAATGGTTTAAGCCACTATTTTACTTTCATCAATTTCTCTAATGTACTAGTCTACTAGATTAGTTGTATAATGAATCGGTCTTGAAAAGATGCTTTATTGATACTATTTTATGATTTGTCCAAAATAGTAATAGTAATTTTTTGAAAACACGTGTTCCAAATATAATGGTGAATTGCCTATTGAACTCATGGGCTTGCAATGCCAAAAGAAACTATTGAATACTTTTCTAGGATGAAAAATTATGTTAGTGTTCAACATTTTTTTTTTAAATCATGGAAAGAACGCAAGCTCTTTGGTCTTTATAAAAAAAATCCAAAAAAACCCGAATAACCCGAGAGAATCGAATAACCCAAAAAAACCCGAGATTGAAAAAATCCGACTATTATTGGTTTGGTTTGGTTTATATATTTTTTAAACCGAGACAAATGGTTTGATTTGATTTTTAAAAAATCTGAACTAACCCGATGATGTACACTCCTAGGAGGAGTATAAACTGAATTTTAGTTTGTTGTCAATTTCATGCCAAGTGGCATATCAAGAATAGTATTAGTACAAACAACATGTACTAGTAGACATCATTAGTCGATCAAAATCCACCACATAATAACATGCAATAAAAAGAAGAAACATAAGTCCCTTCTACCGAATACCACCACTTGGATTCATACATTATACCCCTAAGTCACTCACCTCATTCCATTGCCAACTCTACCACTAAACATTCAACCCTCTTATCACCCTATGACTTCCTCAAGCACACTCTTTATGCCACCCTAATGATTCTCAAGTGTACCTTGCCTGCCAACTACCACACATACCTCACTCTAAGCTTTCATTTCAACTACCCTAGCCCTTGGCCCCCTTGGCTCTATTACCTTTACCCGAAAAGTTCTAAATCACATAACATACATATAGAGTCCAAGGAATTAAACTATTCACTTGTTCCCCCCATCCCCCCAATCAGCCTGTCCTATCAACCACATGAGACATGTCTAAACCATCTTTGTAACCCATACCTGATTCCCACTCGCCTCTCAAGTAACTCGGGCCATTCAAGGATCTTTAAGACAATTATTACTATAGTGTTTAAGATGCAACCCCGTTCTGCACCAGAACTATCCCAACATTAAACACAACAACCCGACCACCTATGGACCAACATGTGGGTAAAGAAACATAATAAGTAAACCTAGTCCACTTATGAAGCCAACTTACACAAAAGAACAATAAAACATATACTAGGTGTGGTACAAGATCCAACCAATAAAATATATTGTAACAGGCGTGGTACTAGAGCCAATCGATATATATAGTTGGTATGGTACTCGAGCCAACCAACAGATATCCAGAACCAAGCGTGGTACCCGAGTCAACCGCAAGTCACACATCACACAAGCGTAATCACAAGGAGATACATTTACATAGTGGCACAATGTGTTGGTGTTATTTTAGGTGCACTAGCACTCAAAGCTGTGTTGAGTAGTAGCATTGAACAAATATTCTCTCTTGGTGGTTGTACCGTTACAGTAGTTATGCCTGGGCTCAATGGGCCGGAGATTGTGGGCTTGGAGATACCCCAAGCATTTTGGATCGAGTTTATGTGTACATTTGCTTTGCTTTTTGGCCTATGATCATCGCCAGTCCAAGTCACTTGGGCTTATTACAGTCATGTCTATTGTTGGTCTTTTAGCAGGGATTTTTGTGTTTATTTCAACTTCAGTTACTGCTAAAAAGGGCTATGCTGGAGTTGGAATGAATCCAGCTAGGTGCTTTAGAGCTGCTTTTGTTAGAGGAGGCCACATTTGGAATGGGCATTGGATCTTTTGGGTTGGGTCTGGACTTGCTTGTTTTACTTTCTACTTCAATATAAAGATCATTCTTTCTAATCATTTCCAAATTGATAGATACAACCATCATTTCTTAGCTATAATCGAGGCATTGTTCAATCAGAGATAGTCTAGTGGTTTTTGCAAATCAATCATGTACTAATTGCAAACAAAATGAACGTGATGACACTTGTCTATCCCACCAAGACAAACCAGACGCAAACCCAAAAATATGAAAGAAATATGGAAAGTAAGACAATAATAACATAAGAGCAGAAACTTAGTCATTCTAACATAACCCCAAAACTTGGTTGTCGTGTGTACAAGCCACTAATGTAAATACAAAGCTGAAAGATAAATACAAGTCGTGATGTCTTTGTCTCTAGAATAGAACAAAGCATAAAGTATTAAAGTAAGGAACATGAGGGTCTGCTGGGATGACAAGCAACCTATTAAAATCCTTCGAAAGCCTTAGAAATAGAAAAAGAGCAATCACATAGATCCAGTCTCGAAACCTACACAAGTGTAGAAGCAAGGAGTGAGTACCAAACAACATGGTACTTAGCAAGCAACCTATTAAACAAAGCAAAACTATCTAGAAAACGAGTACTCCTGTCATCCCAACCAAACCTCATCAAACTACAATTTGCATATAAATAAGGTCAACATAACAATTTTACAATACACTGATCACTAGGCTTAACAATCACAGTCTAACGACCACATTTCAACAACTAATAAGTTTCACGTATGTCAATCACAAGTATCAAGTAGATCAATCCAAAGTGTCAAGTAAAATAATCATAAGTGTCTAGTATATCAATCACAAGTTTAAAAATGCACCAAGTCACAATAGTCAAACTCATGTCGGAACCATTTCCCTTCTGCACAATATCACTAGCCGAAACCATTTTCATTTGGCTTTATATCATATCACTAGCCGGAACCTTTTTCCTTCGGTTTTATATTATATCACTTGTCGGAACCTGTTGACACCCGATTTTGACCCTTCTCGATAAGAATTAATTTTCGAGCTTCTTTAATTTCAAACGATTCGAAATAATTAATTTTATAAAAATTCAAAATATGTTTCAAGATATTTTTAAGAATTTTACTCACTTTTATAATATTTTAAATAATAAATATGTCTTATATTGTTACGTATGTAACTAATATATTTTACAAATATTTGAAAACTATTCATTTATTTTTAAACGTTAAACACTTTTCTAATTTAATTTAGTTTGAATTATAGGTATGTTGTTGAATTAGTTATTTTTATTAAGTTAATTATTTTATTTTGTTAAGATTAAGAAGCTCATTAATTAATTTAAATTAATACGTCTTATTCAAGTTCTAGCCTAATTCGTTGACTTATCTCAATTAGGCTAGATTTCGAATTCAATTTGGCTGAATTAGTATTCCACTAATCTATATAAAAAGACCAAGGTGGGCCATACAATTCCCAGCGATGTTAATCCAGCCGCCCCATCCCAAATTAATGGATGACTACTTACATTTTGTCTAATTTTTTATGCATGTGAAATCTGTCTGAGTTCACTACGAGCTCCTATCTTCCTATTTGCATATCGAGAGAGAGCCATAAATGCTCAAATTCCTTCTTATCCGAGTCAGCCAGCTATAAAACTAAAGAACAGGTCCCTAAAAATTGACGAACAGGAATCAGAGCCGATATGGACCGAAAATGAGAAAGGGGGCCAAAGGCCCACTCTTAATTCCAGAAAAAATTGTATTTTGTTATTTTGGGCCTAAACCTTTGTCATTTTATTTATTATTATCTTGTTAGAATTTCGGATAGGTGGAAGATAGGCCTAAGGCCCAAAGAAATAAAATTCAATTTAGTCTAGGACAAGTACGAAGGTGGCAAAAATCGGGCCAAAGGCTCAAAACAAAAATAGGCCAAGTACTGGTCCAGGTGAACAGGAAACCAGGATTGGGCCCAAATTTCCCCTCTTTACTTTATCATTTTATATTTGTTTACCTGTCATTATTTGTTGTTAATCTTAAGGCTATTACGATTTAATTTCCCCAACAGACAGCTATTCTGAATCAATCTTCTAAAAATCGACCATTTAAGAACTCATTTCCCTTTGCCTTAAAACTTAATTTTTTAAAGGTATTTAACTGATATAGTGTCTTAATATTTCCCCTTTTCTCCCTTAAAATGTTCCCAACCATGAAATTGTTCAATTCAAGTTAAGTCAATAAATTTAGCCAAATAGTTAATTACTGGATAACTGCATATTAGCGGGCATTTCGGGCGCTTTCAAACCCTTCTCGAAATGCTAATATGAACCTCGAACTCCTTTTAATATTTTCATTAGATTTCTGTTTTAGTCTTTTGAAAAAATAGTTTTCTTGATTTTTCTTAAAAATTAAGTGGCGACTCATAAAACCAGTCTAAAATATATTTTTAAATAAAACAGAATGGCGAATCTGCTGGGAACTTGAATGGTCTAACCTTAAGATTAATTTATTTGGCTATGTGTTTTAATTGTCTACTTGCTTTATTTATCGTATATATTGAATTGTGGCATTCATGGCACTCAATTTCGCCAAACGGAAAATAGATTGCATTAGGAAAAAAAGCGGTTAGGTGGCTTACCACAGCTGTCCTTAAAAAAAACATAAGTTGAATTCTTTGGAAGTGATAAACGAATAGTTGACTTGTGGTCATCCAACGTCGTTTATTAGACTTCACCCCGTTGTTTGTCTGACTCAGGTAACCGTCAAATCTAAACCAATTCTAATCAACCTAGAGTAGAGCGAAACCAAATCCAAATCTAAGCATTAGCCTAAGACGGCTTGATACCCAAGGTGTATTAAGTCCTTTAATAAAATCGTCAAAAATCATGTTCAAGGTCTACGACCTAACGACATATCATATTGTTTGACATTTGATAGATATATGTGTGGAAATCCAATTTTTGCCTATTTGGGGGAAGGGAATCTTAACCGTTATTTATTTTGTAGGTATGGATCGATTTCCCAAATTCGACATAGTAGTAGAAGCCCCAGTTTTGCTCAAGATGTGGTACAATGACCTCAATATGCTTCACAAAAGGGACCTCAACAAATATGTAGAGGCCTTAACAGAACTCATTAATATGGTTGGGTGGCCCGAGCTGATTGAAATCCTCACGGGTTAATGGGACAACAAGAAAATGGTGTTTCGATTCGGAACCATGGATATCACCCCCATAATTGAGGAAATTTGGGACGGAATGGACACAGTCGGTACAGGGCTTGAAAGAAGTGTGAGAAAATAGGAGAAAATCGTAATCCCTAACAAGCCTACTCTTGAGAATATTATAAATTGGCTCGGATTAAGAAAAGATTGCGCCTTCTTGGCCGAAGGTTCTAGCATTTCTTTTATGGATCTCTATGTTAGATTCGGGCATGCAAGCTTTTATGCGAATTACAACCAAGAGTTCAGGGTTACCTTCAGAGAATGGGACGAAATCAAATATTTGGCATTCACTATTGCGCTATTAGGTACTATGGTTTTTCCCCAAGGCCCGAGCCTCAGCATCAACACCCGGGTAATAATGCTTGCACACACTCTCTTCCACGGGCATCTGAACCAAGGGTAAGTGAAATATTATCCCATCGCGCATATCATCCTGTCCCACATGTACCGTGCTTTGGGAAGATGTAAGGAAGGACATCGCTACTTTCAGGGCTGTAACCTCCTCCTACAATGGTGGATAATGAGCCACTTAGCGAAGGGACATGGGACTCAACAACTACACACCCTCGATAATAATAATGCTCTTAAGGGTTTAAATGATATGCTGTTTTGGACAGATTTAGAAAATAGGAAAACTAAAGAAAGATGGGCTCAGATTTTCTCTGAGTTAAGAGAAGAAGATATCTAGTGGATGTTCGACCATTTCAACTCGAAAGATGCCATAGTGCGGGGCGTCAGGCAACTTGTGCTTCCTCTACCAGGTATTCGGGCTATCCTCCCCTACGCACCTATTCGGGTCTTGAGGCAGTTCGGAAGAAGACAAACTACCCCCCCCAAATGCATACTACCGTATCTATGTGTTCAACATCGGGGATGATAGAGTGTATGAGGCTTCAGAGATGCTGAGATAATGGAAAAAAGCAGTACGAATGGATGACAAAACCATTGACGTGGATCGGTTTAATGTCAGGTACGATGAAACC
This sequence comes from Solanum acaule, assembly GCA_036250505.1. Taxonomy (NCBI): domain Eukaryota; kingdom Viridiplantae; phylum Streptophyta; class Magnoliopsida; order Solanales; family Solanaceae; genus Solanum; species Solanum acaule. The sequence continues at coordinate 40,900 of JAJOOR010002451.1, read as the reverse complement.
TACAAATCTTGATTGAAAAATGATATACAAGGTATCTCATTCCCAGTTTCAAACATTTATCGTAGTGTGGAGGACATAGAGTCCAAAGCTTTGATAGAATTAAGAGAGGTGAAAAGGGAAGCTCAGGAAATATACAATGAATTCCTTTGAAAGCAAGAGGAGAATAAATACCCCCTCGAGAGTGTAGCTCGGGAGTTAGAAAGCTTGAGAAGCGATTTGGGAGACCTCAATTTATGGATTGGAGATAAGAAAAGTGGAATGTGTCTCGAAGAGTGAGAAGAGAAAGGCCGCCGGAGCGACGGATACTTGCTAATGATTCAATATAGGATTCAACATCTTATGGCACAGAACAAGAGGAGCAGATAAGAAACAGGACCATCAGGGACCTCCTAGTGGATTTCGCCCCTGCGTGGGTTTTTCTATGTGTATTTGTTGTTATTTGCCCCTGCGTGGGCTTGCCTTTCTTGTATTTTGACACTCTCTGCAAATGACCCCTGCGTGGGCCTTTTCTTTTGTGTTTCCCGTCTATTCCTACTTCCCCTGCTTATTTTCGCTCTTTTGAACATCATTTTATATGTGAAATTTGCTTTGGGGTAACAAAATGGTTCAATTCTACACATACATCTTTCAAATACGCTAGGCCTACCCTTGGCATAAAAGGGCCTCTTACTTGTTTAGGACGCGCGTTAGCCGTTTGTGTGCTTTAACTGTTTATGTGATTTTGTTGCTTTGAATGAGGACATTTTTAGCCCACTCCTTTTAAAAAAATTTCTGAAATCTCCACAATTCTAAATACAAGTCACTACCCCAAAATGTCTGACCAAAGTTTCCTGAGTCTTGAGTTTCTCAGCCAAAAATAAAATATCACTGCCAAATCCTAAAACATTACTATGTCATCTCAGGAAAGGTGAAATTGCTGCTAAGATGGAAAAGGGCAAGAATGTCGAGGTGAAGACGACTGAGGAGAGTTTAGGGATGAAACTGCGTCGATTCAAACAAGAGATTCGAAAGATGGGAGAAAGAAGAATAGAAGTAAAACTAGCCACCACAGCTACGCAGGCCAAATGTGCAGCACTGGATGCGGAGTTAGCGGCTAAGATGGTAAGATATGCTATCATGAACGAGGAGACGATTGCTATGTGGAAAGAACATGACGTCTTCAAGAATGATATAACCATGAGGCTTCAGAAGACACGCGGGAAATGTTCTTTTTTCAGTCAAGAAGCCAATAGTGGTCCCGAAGACACTCACCCTGGAGCTACTGAAAAAGATGCCGATGAGGAAATCATCTATATGCCTCCCTTCCTGGGACGTCTGAAAGGAGGAGACAAAAAGATCACTCTCCCGACTTACGAGCGGACACATAGCGTGGGGGCAAGAGTCGTGCCGTGTGCTCTCATTTACGAACACCTTAAGGCTTCACGCATGCTCAAACCTCGTGAAGGAACCACTTTTGGGTTTGGGCATGAAAGCTCTCAAAAGACATGTGCCTACCACCCAAACCAAAGAGAACACACTATAGAAGAATATGTGGAGCTTAAGGCAACAATTCGCAACCTGATCAACATTGGGGAGATCCCGTATATGTGAGGTAAGAACACCGTCCTTACCTGTGACCAACCGGAGCCAAGTATACCGGTCACTGAGCACACTTTGTTTTATTGTCACTACTTCACGCCTTTTAAGAAAACGTTGTTGGAGATCTACAGTCAGTTGGTTCGAAAAGGGGTCTTGGCCTCTATCAGAAAGGATGACGAGGCTATCGATCCCGTTGGAATTGAAATATGGAAACCCTACCCTTATCATGACGCCACAGATCACAACATTGGAAGGTGCCTCGGGTTTCGCTATGACGTGTAATCCCTCGTCAACATGGAAAAGATTCAAGTTGAGTTTACCCCCCGTCATTAATGCAGCAGTCAGAAGAAGAATGGCTTGGATGGAGGCACATTTTATCTCTTAGGAGCTTTATTGTCTGTTTTTTTTTACTTTCCTTGTAATCTTCAAGAAATGAATTAATGAAAGTCAGAATTTCCTTTAGTATTCGAACTACGTAGGGCCTGAATTCTCCTTGCGAGATACGTAGGCAGCCTTTCAAGGCCCGGCCCCTATTTTTTTTAAATTTTCTTTTCCCCCCTTTCATTCTACAAGGAAACCTAAATTCACTTCAACAAACACCGAGAGATACAGCAAGAAGACCTTAGCTCAACGCAATTTGGCCATTTTGAGTCACCAGCCTCAACATAAAAACGAGCAAATTCCTGGTTGTTCAAAAGTCAGTCCCCATTATTCGTGGGTTAACATGTTCTCAGACAAAGTAACTTTTATGTGTTTATCTGCTTTCTATGTCATATCTTGCATTATTCATCCAAAACTAATACTAACAGATTTGCCTTTGAGTTGTTTTTCTCTACAGGTAGTTAGAACTGATATGTGTTTATACACTGGACGATCATCCTTATTTCACTAGATCTAAAGGTCCTACAGATTCCTTTCCCAATCAAAGTTCACAAAAGGGAAAAGCAGCAATGGGCTATAACAACGAAGAAACCGGCCTTACTGATGTCGTGGTGGCTCAGCCCGCCCTTGCCGATCAGAATGAACTGATCCTGCAATTGATGCAACAAATTGCTGAGATGAGGGTCGAGATGCAGAGAAAATAAGATTTGCCTCCTCCGATTTTTGCTATCAACGCTCAACCAGACGGAAGACCTCTAGCTCAAATTCCCCCTCCTAACGTGGAACAAGCTCAAAACCCACCATCAAGTCCTGCTCGTAATCCCTCCATCATTGACCTTACCACCCAAAACCCCCATTACGCCTCATCCTCTTATCAAACACCACCCCCTCCTCAAAATACGAACCTCCAAGCACCACTTCCTCCCCCCAATGCAAACCACCAAACTGGCCTACCCCCTCACAGCCAAAACGCTAATAACCCACACACTTCCTTCATTCACCAAAACCAGTATACCAGCCCCCAGACTTTCCCCCAAAACTATCACGCCCCTTTAAATGGCCTGAGTCCATCTATTGCTCCACCACTACCGCAAAAAGCCACTTTCTAAATACTGGTCCCCAACGAGCATGACGTCCATGGTTTGGAGCTTGACCACTATGAGGAGAGGGAGAGAGAGTGGAGGTCAAAGGAAGAGACCACTGAGATAGATATGAAGGAGGAAATTAGAAAAGCCATGAAGGAGTTGAACTGCATTCCTGAGGTCGCCAGTTTGAGTTACGAAGACCTGTGCATTCATCCGAATTTGGACCTCCCGAAAAAGTTCAAGGTGCCAAAATTTGACATCTTCAGAGGAACGGGGAACCCCTTAGCACACCTGAGGGCCTACTGTGACTAACTCGTGGGAGTTAGGAGAGACTAAGCTTTGTTAATGCAACTTTTTTGCCGAAGTCTGAGCGGAGAGGCTCTAGAATGGTTTACGTCTCATGAAACGAGACAGTGGTTTAGCTGGAACGCTCTGGCTAAGGACTTCATCGAACGATTTGCCTATAATGTGGAGATCGTTCCTGATCATTACTCCTTGGAGAAGATGAAGCAGAAGTCGACCAAAAGTTACAGAGAATTCGCATATAGATGGCAAAAGGAGGCAGCTAGAGTTAGACCTCCTATGTCGGAAAAGGAAATTGTCGAAGTGTTTGTGCGGGTGCAAGAGCCCGAATATTATGAAAGAATCATGTTGCTCGTTGGAGCAAAATTTGCTGAGATAGTCAAGGTAGGTGAGACTATCGAAGATGGATTGAGAACTGGGAAGATTGCCCGTGTTGCTGGCTCGCCCGGATCTTTGGGCTTGTTGAAGAAGAAAAGAGAGGATGTGTCCTCTATCTCTCGTGAGGGGAAGAAAACCCCAAGGAAATCCTCGTCGTACCAAGCTCGTTCTCGACCTTCACAAAGATCATACCCAACTTGTTATGCGCAAGCTGATTATCAAGCTCATCCCTTCAGTTATCAAAATTCCCCTCCTCCCAATTACCAAAACACCCCTCCTCCCAGTTATCAAAATACTCCCCCTCCTATCTACCAAACTCCCCATTTGATTTACCAGACTCCGTCTCACTACTACCGAAACGTTGCTCCCAATTGTGCCAACGTTCAAACAAATTACCAAACTCCTCCTCCAATGTACCAAACCCCAGCCCCACAATACCAAAATAATCCTTCCACTTACCAAGCTCCACAACCAAACTACCAAAAAAACTCATATCCCAGATACCAAGCTCCTCGCCCAAACACCACAAATTATCGTCAGATGCCTCTTCCCCAATAAGGCAACTACGACTCTCGTTCAAAATTTGAGAAAAAATTAGCCTGTAACTTCACCCCCCTCATTGAGAGTCGGACCCAACTTTTTGAACGGTTGACCGCTGCACGATTTATTCATCCAGTGGGGCCCAAGCCGGTTGACACCAGTTCAAAGTTTTACAGGCCTGATCAGAGGTGCGCGTATCACTCCAATGGTGTTGGACATGATACCGAGGACTGTATCAACTTGAAGCATAAGATTCAGGACTTGATCGATCATAAAGTGGTCTCTCTACAGTTGCGCCCAACGTCAACAGTAATCCTTTGCCAAATCACGGAGGCATCACTATTAATATGATAGAGACAGATGACGATTGGTGCGCGACAAAGGCAATAGTTTCGGTCGTTCCTGATGAATTGGAAAGGGTTGTGGCCTCCCTAAGCATTAGAGAGAAAAAAGAGTTTGTGATTCTGACACCTCAAAAGGCTGTTGCCTTGGTGACAAGATAAACTCTTGCCCGACCGAGGTTTGTGATTGAAACGGCTGCCACTCAAGGCATGACCAGATCCGGAAGATGTTACACGCCGGAAGAGTTGGCTCTGGGAGGGCAGAAGAAGGACCAAACAAAGAAGCCGATTAGTGAAACTGAGGCCGAGAAGATTTGGAGGAAAATGCAGCCGAAGGACTTTTCAATTGTGAAGCATCTAGAGAAGACACCGGCTCAGATCTCTGTATGGGCCTTGTTGATGAGTTCGCAAATGCATAGGCAAGCTTTGCTTAGGAATTTGGATGACACGTATGTGTCTGTAGGTACTAACAGCGACAATCTAGAAGCCATGATAAACCAAGTCATTCGGGGACATCGAATCAACTTTTGTGATGAAGAGTTGCCCTTTAAAGGCTAGGTGCATAATAAGGCTCTGCATGTCACCATCAAATGCCGAGATAAAATGATAAATTGTGTATTGGTCGATGATGGGTCCGGTCTCAACATCTGCCCGCTTTCGACTCTGAGGCAGTTGAAATCCGATTTGGGAAAGCTTCACCAGAATCAAATCAAGGTGAGGGACTTTGATGGAGTGCAAAAAGACACATTGGGTGCGGTAACCTTGGATATTCAGGTGGGTCCTGCGGATTTTAACGTGGAGTTCCAGGTGTTGGATATCAACACAAGTTATAATCTGCTTCTGGGAAGACCATTTATCCACATGGCTGGGTTTGTGCCGTTTACCCTTCACCAACTAATGAAATTTGTTTGGAAGGACCAGGAATTGGTCATTTATGGTGAAGGGAGCCATTCCAATGGATATGCGTCAATCGTTGATGATGTCTCTTGGGGTTGTGATTTCTACACGGTGGAGCTGGTAAATGCCACCGGTGATGATTTGGTTCCACAGCCTCGTATGCCTGCCGTGTACAAGATGATTGCTACTGTCATGCTCTAGAATGATTTTGAACCGGGTTTAGGGTTGTGAAAGCATTGTCAAGCCTATTCAGATCCCCGCTAAAGGAGCAAAGTTTGGTTTGGGGTATGTTCCCACAGATGATGAAACAGAGGTGAAGAGCAAAAGCGTTGATCAAGCATTGGCCAGGCCAATTCCTCATCTGTACCAGTCATTCCCAGTGCGGGAGTATGCCATCGACAACAGTTTGGGGGAAGGAATCTTGGGCCTTTTTGAGGAGATTGATGCGGTCATCGAAGAAGAAGCTGGGACATCAGGCATCCGTGACGCAGAACCTGAGGAGCAATTGCAAAATTGGACTTCCACACCACTCCTGATTTCCTACTCATCTGGGTAGAAAGGACATGTGTTTTTGTTTGTTTTTAAAATCGGTGGTAGTCCGGAAGAGGCCCGAGACCCACCCTTTATGCAGTTTACTTGTTTGAAGTTTTTTAATTCCCTTGTGATGTTTAAAAAGGCAAAACGGCCCTTGGCTGTGGCCAAAGTTTGTTCTAGTTTTTCAATCTAAATGAAAGCCTCTTTTATCTAAAATTTGCTTGCTTATTTGTTTATATTTTACTTTCCTAACTTTGTTTGTTTATAATTTCAGTAATATTAATTTAAAACCTGCCAATGTCATGTCATGAATCGAGTGAACGAAATGAGGCAGGTGATGATGAGTGTGAGGAACATGAAGAAGAAAATGAGGTACCTGAACATGTTGCCGAAGAGTTTCGACAATTTGAGAGTCAACACAAGCCAAATTTAGAAGAAACCAAAATTGTTAATCTCGGAGATGAGGAATGTGTTAAAGAAATAAGAATCAATGTCCATCTGACTGAAGCTCAAAGAAGAGACCTGGTTCGTTTGCTCAGAGAGTACATTAATGTATTTTCCTGGTCTTACAGAGATATGCCAGGATTAAGTACGAATATGGTATCCCACAAGTTGCCGATTAATCCAGATTTCAGTCCAGTAAAACAAAAGACTCAGAAGTTCAAGCCTGAGTTGAGTTTAAAGATCAAAGAGGAGATTACCAAACAAATCGAGTCTCAAGTAGTGAAAGTGATGCAATATCCGACTTGGTTGGCCAGCGTTGTTCCGATTGCCAACAAAGACGGAAAAATCAAAATTTGTGTTGACTATAGAGATCTCAACAAAGCTAGTCCGAAAGATAATTTTCCATTGCCAAACATTCACATTCTCATTGATAATTGTGCCAAGCATGAGATGCAGTCATTTGTGGATTGTTATGCGGGTTATCATCAGATCCTGATGGATGAAGAAGATGCAGAAAAGACGGCCTTCATTACTCCTTGGGGTGTATATCATTATCGGGTGATGCCTTTTTGATTCACAAGGAGATCGAGGTGTATGTAGACGATGTCATAATCAAGTCCCGCGAGAGTTCAGATCACTTGAGTCACTTGAGGAAATTCTTTGATCATCTACGTCGATACAATTTGAAATTAAATCCCGCCAAGTGTGCATTTGGAGTGCCGGCTGGAAAGTTGTTGGGATTCATAGTTAGCAGAAGAGGCATTGAGCTTGATCCTTCCAAGATCAAAGCAATTCAAGAATTACCTCCTCCGAAGACCAAGAAAGAGGTGATGAGTTTTCTGGGAAGGTTGAACTACATCAGTCGATTTATAGCTCAGTCCACCGTGGTGTGCAAGCCCATCTTCAAATTGTTGAAAAAATATGCCTTGACCAAGTGGACCGGAGAATGTCAAACTGCTTTTGATGCCATCAAGAATTATTTGTCCAATTCGCCGGTGTTGGGCCCTCCTCGAGAAGGAAGTCCTTTGTTGCTATATCTATCTGTCTCAGATAATGCATTTGGTTGTGTGCTTGGTCAACAAGATGAAACTAGGAAGAAGGAACGAGTCATTTATTGTTTGAGCAAGAAATTCACCCCATATGAGGCTCGTTACACTCTTTTGGAGAGGACATATTGTGCTTTGACCTGGATCTCTCAGAAGTTGAGACATTATTTGTCTTCTTATACCACATACATTATCTCCAGGATGGACCCGTTGAAGTATATTTTCCAGAAAGCAATGCCGACCGGGAAGTTGGCTAAATGGAAAATGTTGTTAAGTGAGTTTGATATTGTGTATGTGACTCAGAAGGCGATAAAAGCACAGGCCTTAGCTGATCATCTTGCAGAGAATCTGGTTGATGAAGAGTATGAACCACTCAAGACTTATTTTCCCGATGAAGAGATTGCATTTATGGGTGAAGATATTTCTGAAGCATACCCTGGTTAGAGAGTGTTCTTTGATGGAGCAGCGAATCACCAAGGGAAAGGTATCGGAGCAGTTTTAGTGTCAGAATCTGGTCAGCACTATCCTATGGCAGCTAAACTCCGATTTGATTGCACAAACAACATGGCAGAATACGAAGCTTGTATCCTTGGTTTGAAAATGGCCATCGCCATGAATGTTCATGAGTTGTTGGTTATTGGAGATTCAGATTTGCTGATTCACCAAGTTCAAGGAGAATGGGCTGTGAAGAACCCAAAGATCACACTGTATGTGCAATATATACAGAAATTGTGCAAGAGATTTCGCATGATTGAATTCAGGCACACTCCAAGGACACAAAATGAGTTAGCCGATGCTCTTGCCACCATCGCCTCAATGATTAAACATCCAGATACAAGTTATATCGATCCCTTGGATATAGAGGTAAAAGAGAAGTCTGTCCATTGTTCACATGTTGAAGCAGAATCAGATGGATTGCCTTGGTATTTTGACATCAAGCAGTATTTAGAGACTGGGACTTATCCAGAGAATGCAACGTTCAACCAGAAGAAGTCGATACGCCGTATGGCCCTCAATTTCTTTGCAAGTGGGGAAATCCTTTATAGGAGGACTCTAGATTTAGGTCTTCTCAAATGTGTTGATGCTAGTGAAGCTGCAAAGCTTCTGGAACAAATACATGTCGGAGCCTGTGGTACTCACATGAATGGACTCACTTTGGCGAGAAAGATCCTCCGAGCCGGTTATTTTTGGATGACTATAGAGCACGATTGCTGCAAGTTTTTGCAGAAATGTCATAAATGTCAAGTGCACGGAGATTTGATTCGGGTGCCGCCTCACGAACTTAATGCTATGAGTTCACCTTGGCCTTTTGTAGCTTGGGGCATGGATATCATTGGTCCAATAGAGTCAGATGCCTCTAACGGACACAGATTTATTTTGGTTGCCATTGACTACTTCACCAAGTGGGTAGAAGCAGCTTCATATAAGTCGGTGACCAAGAAAGTTGTAGCCGATTTTGTTCGCAACAATTTGATTTATAGGTTTGGAGTACCAGAATCCATCATTACTGATAATGGATCAAATCTCAATAGTCACTTGAGGAAAGAGATATGTGAACAATTCAAGATTACTCACTGAAACTCAATCGTTTATCGTCCCCAAATGAATGGAGCTGTAGAAGCCGCCAACAAGAACATAAAGAAGATTTTGAGGAAAATGATTGATAATCGCAGAGGTTGGCATGAGATACTACCGTATGCTTTGTTGGGTTACCGAACGACTGTCAGAACATCAGTTAGAGCTACCCCATATTTGCTAGTATATGGAACAGAAGCAGTTATACCTGCAGAAGTCGAAATACCATCATTGAGAATCATCCAAGAAGCTGAATTGAATGATGCCGAATGGGTCCGCAAGCGGATTGATCATTTAACATTGATTGAATAGAAGAGAATGGTTGTTGTTTGTCATGGACAAATGTATCGACAAAGAATGATTCGTGCTTTCCACAAAAAAGTAAGAGCCATGATATTTGAAATCGGCCAGTTGGTTCTCAAACGCGTTTTCCCTCATCAAGATGAGTACAAAGGGAAATTTGCACCAAATTAGCAAGGACCCTACATGGTTCGCAAAGTATTATTTAGAGGTGCCTTGGTCCTATTGGAGATGGATGGCACCGAATGGCCAAAATCGATCAACTCAGATGCTGTCAAAAGATATTATGTGTGAAGATTTCAGTTTGTATTTCTGTCATTTCCTTGTAATCGTTCTATTTGCTTGTAATTACTTTTTTTAGAATCTACCCTTATGTAATGAACTACGTCTGACCTGAATTCTCAAGAAAGAGATACGTACGCGGCCTCGGTCGATTTCTTTGTAAATTTCTTATTTTTGTTAACCCTCGAAAGGGAACTACGTTTGACCTGATTCCTGCCTCAACGGGATACGTAGGCGCCACAGCTGCTCGGTCATATCTCCCATAAGATTTCTATTTTTCCTTATAATAGAAATTGGGATAGAATTTTTGAGAGGGTCTCAAAAATTCTGAAGAAGAAGATCTCTCCAACAAAGTCAAGACTGAAATTACTTTGAGATTTGCAACTGGGACAGAATTTTTGAGAGTATCTCAAAAATTTCGTGATTCGCTCACCAACAATTCGATATACGTCGAGACAATTAACTGGGACAGAAATTTTGAGGAGGACCCCAAAAATTTTAATAAGGTTCATCGAAAGTTTGGAACAACTTTGAATACTTCCCAGTAAGTAATCAGATAGAGCTCGAGGCATCAATTTCAAAGATGTTCGCTAAGCTTGACGTGACATGACACTTGGCAATGACCTTTTCCAAATATTATTTTTTGAAAATCTATTTCCTTAAAACTTTTCTGTCACATTTAAATTATTTTGCATAAATATGTTGTCTTATCTATCAAGAAGCGGGAGATCAGAAAAATCAACTAGAGATAGTCATACAAGGAGACAACTGAAGAGATCGACACAGATCAGTTCGTTTTTAACTAACAATTTTTCTGTGGACGCAGGTCCATAAGCTTGCCTCAAGATCAGCGTATTCCTCCATTCAATGAATATGGAGAAGTCAAAGGGGGAGTAACTCCCCCAAAATTGACAATTTTTTCTGTGGATGCAGGAAAATATTTTATGCTTCTTATACCAAAGAGTTGGGAATATGAGTAACATTATCTTATGCAAATTATCAGCAAAGCAGGGTTCATAATGAACATTGCAACTATGTTCGGAGATCGAACAAACGAAAACCACAAAGAGAGCAATATTATTATTTTCCAGCAACTAAAAATACCTGGAAGATGTTCATCCACATCACATTATCTGATATGATAATATTCTCACCTTGAAGGTTATTTATATTGCATTGTCGATTGAAACTATACCACTGCTCGAAGATTCATTCATATCGCATTGTCAAATAAGATACCACTACTCCAAGGGTCATTTTTATTTATATTGTCGATTGAGACAATACCGCCATCCAAAAGATACCCAGAAGATCATCTATGTTGTTCGGTGAAACATTATCTTCGTTCGGTATCAGGGAGGCATCATCAAAAGATTCATTCATTGCAAGAGAAGAGATTCATGCATTGCAGGAAGAAGAAATCATGCATTGCAAGAGAAAAAAGTCATGCATCGCAGAGAAGTCATACATCGCGGAGAAATCATGCATAACAAGAGAAAGAAGTCGTGCATCGCGAAGAAGTCATGCATCATGGAGAAGTCATGCATAGCAAGAGAAAGAAGTCGTGCATCGCGGAGAAGTCATGCATAACAAGAGAAAGAAGTCGTGCATCACGGAGAAGTCATGCATCACGGAAAAGTCGTGCATAGCAAGAGAAAGAAGTCATGCATCGCGGAGAAGTCATGCATCACGAGGAAGTCATGCATAGCAAAAGAAAGATTCATGCATAGCAAGAGAAAGAGTCATACACCGCAAGAGAAAGATTCATGCATAACAACAGAAGGAGTCATGCAGTGCAAGAGAAGAGAGTCATGCATCGCAAGAGAAAGGAAGTCATGCATTGTAAGAAAAGAAGTTATGCATTGCGAGAGAAAGATTTACCCATCATAAGAAGATCAACATCAACTACATCATTTTTCGTTGCAAACAACGACATCAAGAGAACTGTTAACATATTGCATCAACCTATTTTACTACTTTGACATCAAATGAGGAGTACATTGAAGATTATATCACAAACATGAGACACAAGCTTTATTGGCTTTACGTCAAGTTGACGTCAAATGTTCAAGGAGAGAAATTAAGTGTCAACATGGTAAAAGACAATATCTCTCCATTTGAATTGCATTGTTATGCTAATGAGTTTTATCTCAGTCTTTGTCAAGAGCATCCGAGAGGATGAATTCTCAAAACAAACCACAGGTGCGGACGACATAAAAAAGGATGCAGCACAACATGGAACTTTTTCTTACCAGCGAACTGGGACATAGTCCAAAGAGGAGTGTCAAACTCTTAGGACGTGAGCAGAGGAGCGACTTCCACCACAATCAAACCACACCCCTATCAGAAGGCATGCGGATTTTTCTTTAGGTTTCCTAGTTTCAATTTCGCATTCGGAATTTTTTTGTCTTTAACGGAAGCAACTTTCCAATTTGAGTGACAATGCACCAAGAGCTTTGAAAGTTATGTCCGTGTAAGTTCTTAATCATGAGTGTGAAGCGCCACACTCATGACTAAGAGGTTACAAGCCTTTTTTTCATAACTCGACTTACTTTGTCGCTTTTCCAGGACCAAAGGATATCTTAGCATAAGAGATTTTCTTTCCAATCGATTGAGTCGAACTACAAACAGCCTGATTCCCTAAGTTGGAGGATATATAGGCGGGATCAATGTTGAAAACTCGGCTGTAATCCAACATTCGCTCTTAAATCTTATTCTTGAGCATTCTGGTATCTCCATAATTCAGTATCAGGATCACCTTTGAATTCTTTCAAAATCGTGCGTCAGATCAAGCGTATTGAACTACAAGTGGCCTGAATTCTCATGTATCCTGAGATATGTAGGAAACCCATTTTCGGGGTTCGGCCATAATTCCAAAAGTCCGTACCAAGTCTCTTTTCCAAAAGATGAAGATGTGGTCGGTCAAAATTGGATTAATCAATTTCATTTTCCTCGAATTTCTTGCATCAATCCAAGTAAAATGAGGGACAGTTGTTGACACCCGATTTTTACCCTCCCCGATAAGAATTAATTTTCGAGCTTCTTTAATTTCAAACGATTCGAAATAATTAATTTTATAAAAATTCAAAATATGTTTCAAGATATTTTTAAGAATTTTATTCACTTTTATAATATTTTAAATAATAAATATGTCTTATATTGTTACGTATGTAACTAATATATTTTACAAATATTTGAAAACTATCTTGAAAACTATTCATTTACTTTTAAACGTTAAACACTTTACTAATTTAATTTAGTTTGAATTATAGGTATGTTGTTGAATTAGTTATTTTTATTAAGTTAATTATTTTATTTTGTTAAGATTAAGAAACTCATTAATTAATTTATATTAATACGTCTTATTCAAGTCCTAGCCTAATTCGTTGAATTATCTCAATTAGGCTAGATTTCGAATTCAATTTAGCTGAATTAGTATTCCACTTATCTATATAAAAAGACCGAGGTGGGCCATACAATTCCCAAATTCCAATTCCCAGCCATGTTAATCCAGCCACCCCATCCCAACATACCTCTCATTCTCTCAGCACAACAAATAATTTCCCAGATATTCCAAAATACCACTTCTTCAGCTTTCCAACTCCAGCAGTCCTCAATTACCTCTGACCCGGCCCAACCCTTTTTTTCTCAACAGCAATAGAAGAACGATGTAGCAGTCCAATGCGTCAACTTCAGCAAACATCACAGCAAGCAGCAACGCATCAACAATAACTCCCAGACGATAACAATGATCCAAACGGCAATACAGTGCGTACCAGACGCAACACCCAGATGACCCTGTACACGTCTTCTTCTCCCTCACACATCAACAAACAACAGCTCCCACAGCTTTCTCTACAACAGCCGCCCACTTTGATCTTGTCATCCGGATTTTGTGGGATTTGGGTTGATTTCTTGTACAAACGAGCAACTCTTTGGTTCTTGGGAAATTTTGAATTGAGGATTGAGTGGGAGAATTCCGATTCTACCCTCGTTCTCACTTGAATTTTTGTCCCTCAACACCCAAACGAACCCCTTTTTTTTCCATCTATATAAACCCCCTTCCTATTCACTGTTAAGGGTTAGAAAAAAATTCAAGGGGAAATTTTAAACTAAGAAAGAAAACAGCACATAGATATAGCTATAAAATATATACTAAGCACGTTCGAAAGAGGGAGAAGAGTGGTAAAATAAAAAAATTGGAGATTTCCAGTTGGAAAATTTGAGGGAAACATACAGAAAGGGATTAAGCCAAGCTGCTTGTATTCTGTCTGATTTCTTCGTTTCACTGTTTGTGGTCAAATTTCGTGGTAGAAGTCGCGTCCTTCTGCTCAAATATCTTATCCATGTTCGCTGCCCGCCATAAGGTAAATAACTTGTAATAGTTTCGTTCGTTTTGAGTTCAAGGTGTTGCTTTGAAGTTTTGCTCTTTGTTGGTGATATAATTATATATGATATGTGTGTGTCTTAGCCATTTTTCTCCATTTTAACTTTCTGAAACTAGTAACATTGGTTTCATTTTCGAGATGATTTAAAGCTTATTTCGAAGTAGTATTACTACTCCTCAACTCGTGGCTGTTGTGCTCGCTTCAGATGTTGGGTTGTTGGTTTGTGGATAGTACTGATGCAACCTTGTTTTTATTTGTTAAAGTAATTTCCATTGTTTTGTCATATGTTCGGAAGGCATCAAAAGAATTACTCTACTATTCTTTGCATATTCTCTAATTTAGATTAGTAGTTTCTTATCCAGATCGCTGAGGTTCGGCCTGTTTCGATCATCTTGTAGTATGAATGTTTCCCTTTCGAGATAGGGCACATGGTTTCCTCGCTCTTCTATAGCTCCTGTGTCTATATGTTTAGTCAAAATGTGTTTCTTTAGTAATATGCATATTGTTTTACTGTCTGGGGCCGGATACTTCTCAAAATTGATTTAGTCTTACATTATATGTCTTAAATAAGTTTGTATTAGGATGTGCGTAAATGTTGCTCTCTAAATGCAATGAACCTGCTTTTGTCCTTATTGCTTGTTGCCCTCTGTGAGCTTGTTTCCTCTCTTAAAATTTTGATAAATTGGAAGCATATAGAATTATGGATGCAACATTATTGGTCTAGCTTTGATTCCTTCTTCTTTTCCAGCATGTTGTTAGTGACTAAGTGCATTCTAGAGCCTGTTTGCTTGTTCCTTTACCCCTGTTCCCCCTTCCCTTCTTATTTTTATAGATTTGATTTAAATGCATGTGGATGTTAATGTTTATTCAAAAAATATAAAATAAAATGAAGTATGAGTTGCTATGTGATGAGGTAATTTTCTCCGATTATCATATTATCTTAAATTATGATATAAGTTTAACTTGGTTGTTACGTCTTGACTTGGGTAGGTAGTGTTCTTTCGTTTGTGTATGTGATTTTAAATTTTTTGCTCTTTACTTTACTTATTTTCTCTTTACTGTTCCAGTTTAGCTTAGATATTTGACATTGACTTTGATTTCTTATGTGTTTATCTGTACATATGTCTGCTTTATTTGCTATTTTGGGTTGCCTGTAATATTTTGAACTTGACTTGATCTCTTTTCTCTAGCAAAAGATCACATAGCATTTGTTGATAGGTTA
The DNA here is from genome assembly GCA_036250505.1 of Solanum acaule. Taxonomy (NCBI): domain Eukaryota; kingdom Viridiplantae; phylum Streptophyta; class Magnoliopsida; order Solanales; family Solanaceae; genus Solanum; species Solanum acaule. The sequence goes on along the minus strand of JAJOOR010002451.1, from coordinate 25,606 downwards.
ATAAGATTTTTTTAGCTTGCTTATTTGCATCTTAAATGATTATCGTGCGAGTTCGGTTCATGTCTCCATCTTTGATATTATGTTTCCTTCTGCTAGTCACTTCTTGTTTAGCATGAACAAGTTCAAAAAATCTTATTTGCACTCGTGTGTAGCTATGTGGTTGATTTCTTGGCTTGTGATTTTTTCATACTCAAAATGAATTATTCATTGCTGTAGTATGCAATACTTAGAGTTGCAGCATGCTGGTTCATTTTTATTTGACTTCCTTTAATTAAATTAATGGATGACTACTTACATTTTGTCTAATTTTTTATGCATGTGAAATCTGTCTGAGTTCACTACGAGCTCCTATCTTCCTATTTGCATATCGAGAGAGAGCCATAAATGCTCAAATTCCTTCTTATCCGAGTCAGCCAGCTATAAAATTAAAGAACAGGTCCCTAAAAATTGACGAACAGGAATCAGAGCCGATATGGACGGAAAATGAGAAAGGGGGCCAAAGACCCACTCTTAATTCCAGAAAAATTGTATTTTGTTATTTTGGGCCTAAGCCTTTGTCATTTTATTTATTATTATCTTGTTAGAATTTAGGACAGGTGGAAGATGGGCCTAAGGCCCAAAGAAATAAAATTCAATTTAGTCTAGGACAGGTACGAAGGTGGAAAAAATCGGGCCAAAGGCTCAAAACAAAAATAGGCCAAGTACTGGTCCAGGCGAACAGGAAACCAGGCTTGGGCCCAAATTTCCCCTCTTTACTTTATCATTTTATATTTGTTTACCTGTCATTATTTGTTGTTAATCTTAAGGCTATTACGATTTAATTTCCCCGACAGACAGCTATTCTGAATCAATCTTCTAAAAATCGACCATTTAAGAACTCATTTCCCTTTGCCTTAAAACTTAATTTTTTTTAAGTATTTAACTGATATAGTGTCTTAATATTTCCCCTTTTCTCCCTTAAAATGGTCCCAACCATGAAATTGTTCAATTCAAGTTAAGTCAAATAAATTTAGCTAAATAGTTAATTACTGGATAACTGCATATTAGCGAGCATTTCAGGTGCTTTCAAACCCTTCCCGAAATGCTAATATGAACCTCGAACTCCTTTTAATATTTTCATTAGATTTCTGTTTTAGTCTTTTGAAAAAATAGTTTTCTTGATTTTTCTTAAAAATTAAGTGGCGACTCATAAAACCAGTCTAAAATATATTTTTTAATAAAATAGAACCATTTCCCTTTGGCACAATATCACTAGCCGGAATCATTTCCTTTCGATTTTATATCATATCACTAGCTGGAACCATTTCCCTTTGGATTTATATCATATCACTTGCCGAAATCATTTCCCTTTTGCACAATATCACTAGTCAAAACTATTTTTCTTCGTCTTTATATTATAACATGTCTTATCACGGTGCAAGAAAATTAATGAAAATAAGCAATTTCACACCATAAGGAAGAGACAGCAACTAAAACAATTCACATCCACAATAATGTATCAAACCATTTCATCAATCAACAAATTTATGGTCCACAATAAGGCAATTCACAAAGAATTATGATCAACCCGCTGCCTTTTTCATTAATCCTCTTTTTATTCATTAAGATCAATCAAGTTGAATAATTGAACCCATCAACTCATTCTCATTACTCCCCAACACACAATGAAGGAAAATACACGATTTTACTAGTTTTACAAGATTTAGAAGTCACTTGCCCAATTCAATCAAAGGTCAATTCAAGACTTTGAGTCTTCCCTTTTTGAATAATGTCCAAAGCCACACAATCTAATTCAGTCAAGTAATCACAATAAGATTCTGAAAATAATAACACCCAAATCATTCAATCGAAAAATGGGTCCAATCAACTCAAGAATCCAATTCCAAAATTGAGGTTTATATCTGAAAATCTTTACTTGAAAATGTTATCAAAGAAAATTGTAAATCATTGGTAAAAACCATTTCAAAAAAAAGAATTAAAATCAGTTCATAATTACCATTTTACTAAAAAAAAAACTCCAGTTCTTGAAAAACCTTGCCATTTGTCAATTAAAATCTCAAGTTTTGATGTTAAAATCCATAAATTATTAAAGGAAATTGAAGTTTTAGGGTCACAAAGGCTTACCCAAATCATTTAGCACAAGATTTCTCTTCAAAATCGCCTCCAAAGATTTTCCAAACCTCAAAATAGGGGAAGAATGGGTAAAACCCCGAAATTGCAGGCAGCAAAAGCGGGCATAGGTTCGCTTAAGCGAACGTTGCTAACGCAAACCCTCTTTAGTGGGGATTCTCGCTAAAGAGGAGGTTGCTTAAGTGGGCTAGTGTTCGCAACAACGAGGTGTGCAGACACCAACAAACAGAACCATCTTCAAAATCATCAAATGGACCATCGAGATTTGTTCGGAACCCCGTACACACAAACCATATATGCAAATTGACTATACTCAACATGCTAGACACAATGGAACTATCAAAACAAGAATCTGTGATCTCCTAGACCCGAGTCCAGTGTAAGTCACAAGAAACTAATTATAACACCTAAAAGTCTAAATCAAGATCCCGACCTTTAAATATTCAACCAAGACTCCTCTAGGCCTAAAATCATCCCCCAAATCTAAAGGAACTGTCGCAAATCCAATCCGAACGGGTAAAGGCCCAAAATAGTCCCTCATCTTTGGGTTAAGACTCAAAGTCATCCTTGAGTTTTCACATGGAGCATTAATAGTCCCTCATGTTTGCAATATTGGTGCACTTTTGGTCCTCCTTCAAAATTTTGCCTATGTTTTAACATTGATTTTATTCATAATTTATGTATGGAATGTTTAATCGTCATTTTATATATTTAGTAGAAAAATAAATCCATGTGAGAGATTGTGAGAAGAAAAACACATTGTTTTGTTTAGTAGAAATTGTATTGCAGGTAAAGTCGATTGTGAGAAGAAAAACACCTACAAGACTATGAGACATTCCTTACATAAAATTATGAACATAATTAATGTTAAAAAAAAGGCAAAAGTTTAGGGGAAGACCAAAAGTGCACCAATATTGCAAACATGAGGGACTATTAGTGCCCCATGTGAAAACTCAAGGATGACTTTGAGTCTGAACGCAAAAATGAGGAACTATTTTGGGCCTTCTCTCCAATCCGAACATCTGAACCTCGAATATTGACTAAAGTCATCCCAAAGGCTAAAATTCTACAATCTTCCAATTTAGGACCTCAAATCCTCAAAAAGACTTTGAATTTGAAATCAACAACTCTCTTAGACACTCGAAACTCCAAAAGACACCAGAACCTACTTTTTAACAATTTTAGCCTTTCAAATGTTCAAAATTCCATAATTCACAACTTTTGACTCAAAACTCGAAACTAGTTTCGAAGCTCATTCAAAAATGAATCAGGGTCAATATTGGGAGAGATAACTGGTAATTTTATGAAATTTTCAAAAATGACCAACTGAATCATTACACGCCTATTCATTATTTCAACCTATTAAAAATAGGGTTGAGATGTATCCCGAATTGGCTCATGAAAAATCTTGTCAATATTTTTTTAATTTTTTTTTTTTCAATTTGATATTTTGTATATATACATAATAAAGAAAAAATAATTTTATTAGGTACTAAAATAGTTTGCAAATGAAATAACTAAGCTTGGTAAAAATTGGGTTGTGTTGGATCTTGACCCGTAATTTAACTCATTACCTAACGCATCTTGACCCTATTATTATTTTAACCCATTATGACCCATCCAAATAATTTGATTCAAGCCCCAAATTGACACCCCTAGAATAGACTCACTGATATCTTTATTAATTATATATCCCTTTCCAGTTTTCAATTGTTGCTAGTGTTAGTTGAGCATGCTCTTGTTGTCTTTATTCTATTAGTTAATTAGTTGATCTTGTTTATGGATGACCTTTGAATCCCTCCAATGTAGAAAAGGTGGAATGTAAGGAAATATGAAAGAGAGTAACTTCCAAATAAAGCCTATCATTCCAAGCAATGTTTACATATTTCATGGCCTAATTGATGTTAAATATATGAATAGGATCCTAAGAATGGAAAGAATTAGGAAGGACTAAGGATCAGTTATTTTGGTGCAAAGAGATGTAAATGAAGGTTCGCTGCCTAGACACTCCTCTATCATCTTATGTTCTTGTTAGCAGATGAACAAGAACACACTCTTGAATTGCCAACAACTACTACATTTGTTAATATAAAATGTATATCGATTATAACTTTAAATTTCTGCAAATAAAATATTAGATCTAAAATCCAAGTTCATGATGACACCTATACAAATTCGGCTAGTAGGCAAGTCAGCAGTTCTTCACCCCAATCAAATATCAAGTCAATATCGTAAAAGTAACCCTCAAAAATTCAAGATTTCATACATAGAACAGAAGTGCATAAATAAGAAAAGAGGAACTTTTGCATATAGACACTCAAAAATAGCCTAATTATGCTCCATAACTATAGTTTGCTAATTACGATTTGTAGCTACATATTATAGGGAGGAGAGTGGCGAGCGGGACTGGGAGAGGGAGGAGAGAGGCAAGCGAGAGAGGTGAATTGTATATGTATATCGATTAGATAATTGTATATTATACATATGTATTTGTATATTCTGGCAAGAGAGATTGGGAGAGGGAGGAGAGAGGCGAGCGAGATTGGAGAGGGAGGAGAGAGGTGAGCGAGATTGGGAGAGAGAGGAGAGAGGACAATAATTTGTATAATTCGCATCTCATTTGTATAAATCGCATGTTTTTGTATAATTGAGTAATATAAAGTCTCGAATTATAAAAATATAATAAAACTCGAAATAATGAATTGATACAAACATAAACATATGAACTTTAAACAATTATACAAAATATATTATATAAATTATGTTATACAAATTCCAAAAACTACACGTTTATACAAACTTTAAAAAGTTATACACAAAAAGATTGAATGTATATGATGACAAAACTGAAAAACCAAAGGAAATCATTGTCATATACAAATACAAATCAAACAAAGAATTGTTAGTTGCGAATTATACAAATGTGGTGAATTATACATATACAAATGTGGCTAATTATTCAAACTCGAAGTCAGCTCACGTATTTAATGGTTAATGTTAGTCGTGAGTGGTAATTATAGCAAACTATAGCTATAATGAGTAATTAAGTAATTAAATAGTATAAATTTGCTTAACCGCGTAATTTTCCCATAAGAGAATACATCCAAGACCTAGTATCACCGGTACAAAAGCATCGAAAGTTTTAGCCGATCCATTTCAAATCTACCGAACTATCTGAAATAGTAAAAGACAGAAACATATAAAGCTAGACGAAGCCAAGCACCACTCCGAAATCCAAGTAGCTCACTCAAGCTCATGAAGAAGTATCGTCTCGGATAAAAAATCAACTAGGTATGCTAATGCTAGGATTTGCATTAAAATAATGCAGGAAGAGTATTATGTGTATGAAAACATGTGTACTCAATAGGTATATATCATAAGCCGATTGAGCAAAAATAATAATTATATCGTATAATAAATTATTAAAACCCTGCGCTTGGAAGAAATCCAACGATTCAATAATTTCAAGAAAGATCACTCTAGTATAAGGTCATATCATTAAAGTCATTTTTTTATTATTTAAAAAATTATTTAACTATATGCCTATATCTACTCAAAAATCACTTTGGCCTTAAAATGCATCAGATTTTTTTCTAACTTGCATGTCACCTTTAGTGGATTGCTTAATTTCCATCCAAAGAAAGGTGATTTTTAAGTTGATATTATGAATATAATTAAGTATCTTGGTGTAATATACCACAAACTATAATAAATTACAGTTGAAAAAATGACAAAAATGAATAAAAATTATATTCAAGCTGAGATGCGTATATCTCGCTATCTTTAAGGAGATTCAAACTCACTGCGGCATAATCTACACCGATCCAGCAGTAATACTCTTGACTTGTCCCCTCTAGGATACAACAACCCAACAACGTCGTACAACTCAAGCAACTCCGGAGTTAGTTGAAGAGTCCAAAGCTCCACATAAGAACATGACCTTCCTTCAACATATAAATTCTCTCTTTTGTATAGTGAATATAGTTGAAGACTTAGAATATTTTTCTATTTCTCAACTCTCTTTTTCACTACACTAATCTCAATATAAACACAATACAATACTACTCATCTTTTTCACTCTATATTTTCTTGTACTTCTCTTGTTCTACTCACAAAGTAAAATCATCACTATCTATAGGTGATGAATTCTTCTTTACAATGAATAGGAATATAATGAGTAGTAAATTGGGCAAATGAATGGCCCAAATGTTACATAAATTGCAAGAATAAAGAGGTAGAATAATGGGTGAAATGAAGATTTGGTGGTTACATAAGTTATTAACAACTAATGACCACTGTCTTCCACAATTGATGAGAGTATATAAAGAGGTACAAATGTAATGTCCACCAATGAACATAACATGATAAATAATGTGATATATATATGATATATTTTTATTAATATTAAAATATCAGACTAACATTAAATCATTTTTATGTCATGGAAAAAAAATGACTTTTATGATATGAAACTATATTTAAATATTTCCCTTTATCTTTCCCATTTCCCGGTACATGATATAGTTGCTTTGGCTTCAAAAGTTTTGTTCATTTTTCTTGTACGTCTTGTATTCACAAAGATAAACCCTTGTGGTTGGTGCTGTTTTTGTTTCTTTTATTGTATGTATATGTATAATCGACATAAAAAGCAAGCAATAGGGAAATAAAAGTTGGGTAACGCAATATTGTAGCTAATTGTGAAGTTTCTTTATCCTTTTCTTTCATTTTTCATCTATTACATGTCATGACATGACATTTGTATCATAGTAGTAGCTTTCCTTTGTTGTAATGTAGCATGACTTGTAGCTTGCATCGCTATACATAAAATCACAATAATTGTGATTTTTTTTCATCTTTTTATACTCTTGCGATTGCCCAATGGGAATAACTCCCCCACAAAAGCAAACAGAAAAATCATGGATATATGATAGTGTGTTTAAAGGCATTTTTGGGACAAGTTTCGGGTGAATTTTAGGATGGGACATATCAAAAATGTTTAGGAACACAAATAAAAGGTATAGCGCCCTATAATTTGTGGTGCATGAGATGCGGGTGTAAAATCGCAAGAGCATCAAATTTGATTTTTTTAAAGTATTTTTGTTATAAATTATTTTTTATTATTATTGAGATGATGATATTTATACTTTATGTTATCATGTTTGCATGTTTTAGTGATTTTTCATAAAATATATAAATAAAGAAAATAACTCTTATAGAAAATGATACTATCATAAATAGTTTTTTAGATCATGTCTGAAATGGATAGGATAGAGATTTCGTAGCACTGTATTCCTATAGCAATTTTATTTATTTATTTTCATTGCTTTAACACTTTTTATCCTTCTCCTTCTTTATGATAACTAAGTAATAATCAATGCAAATATTAGTTGAGGATGGAAAGGACTAGTAAATCTGGAGATCGATGATGAATGAATAATGATTTTATCTTTAAAATGGCTATTATCATATATTTTTTTGTATTGTTACCTTTTTCAAATAATAATTATAATCTTTTTTTATACTATTAGTGATTTATTTAAATTTATTGGTAGAATCATAGAAAAATACCTTTTAAAACAATGATATGGCATGACATTAATTTGTTGGGAAGAACCCAATTAGAGTCGTAGTACTTTATGAGTAATTTAGTGGAATTAAAGCATCTTTCAAAACGAGCTTAACTACCTATGTTTTGAGGACATGAAAAAATGGTGGTCCAACTAACTACCTCTTATTGAATTAAAACAAAATATCTCAACTTTAATCCCCAAACATTTCAATTAAAATACCATTCCCCTTTGGAGGTCTTTCATGTCTAATTTAGATTTAGCAACATCAAATATTTTTCTCACAATTTTTTTCTTGTATAATAAGAAAAAAACTACAAATTTCTTTTCCTTTGTGAGATAAACATGCATACCTATATTAAGAAAATTAAGAGCAACACCTTACCACTTCTATTATAATAAAATAATATAAAATGGAAAATGTTCATTATATTCCAAAATAACATTTACTTAAATCATAAAATTACCAAAAAACAGAACATATCTTTAAGATACTTCATTTGGATAACCAAAGCTTCCGTTCCTCATTTTCCTTAACAAACCTAAAAGTGCCTTTAAAACCTACATATATATATACATATATATATGTACACTATAGTACATTGTTTCTATAAATCTCAGAATAATCATTCTTTCTCTTTATTTTTGTGTGTGTAAAATGATGAGAATAAATGTGTCACTATTGCTCTTTGTACTATTTTTTTCATTGGTTTCTTCCTCAGTGAGAGGTAGTGTCACGTATGATGATAGAGCCATAGTTATCAATGGGAAGAGAAGAATTCTCATTTCTGGTTCTATTCACTATCCAAGAAGCACTCCCGAGGTAACATATACTACGTACCTTCGTTTCAATTGGTTTGTCTTAGTTACTGAATATTATAAAGAATAAAAGAATATTCTTTTTTGTCATAATTTTTGTAAATACTTTATAAATATTATTAATTTATGATATTTTTTATGTAGTTTCTAAATATGTTAAATTTTATTTTTAAAAATATGAAGATTGTATGTTTTAATTCACTATAAAGTTTAGTTAGTTTAAATCTCCTACTTTGAATCAAGATAAACAAAGGAAGTAGTAGTATCATTTTCTGTATTTTCATTGTAGACCAATAGTTGTGTCTAATTTTTGGTTTCTTTGGTCTAACTAAAAATATCTTCCTTTTCTTGTCCTTATATCTTGTAAAATATAGTTGTAGTTTTGTTGTCATTACTACTTTTTCTTGCCTCAAAAAATCCTTATTACTGAAATGATAATTGCAGATGTGGCCTGATCTTATACAAAAGGCTAAAGATGGAGGCTTAGATATTATTGAGACATACGTTTTCTGGAATGGGCATGAGCCTTCACCAGGAAAAGTAAATGTTTTCATCTCTTTTAAGAGTTTTGGGCTAAAATTATCTCTTTTTTAAGAGTGTAGATTTATTTTAGTCCTTCAAATATAACATGAGCATTTTTAATCCCTCAATTTTGCTCAAGTAGACCACTTTTGATCTCCTAGAAGTAACCCGTCTAAAAGTAAAGGTGTTAAACTCATGTGACATCTACATGACTTGTAAACTATAAAACTCATTTGACAAACTCATTCCCCCTTTTCTAAGATTGTGTTGTCGCGCCTTAAGGCCATTTTGTTATTGCCTCTAAAGAAAATGGTTACTATTTTCGTGTAGGATAAATTATTATGTTCTAAAGTATTGTCTGCTTATAAAAATAGCTATTACTAAAGGCAAGAAGAAATAAAATGGGTATCAATCAAGAAAGCCATAGCACTATCACTTGAAATTTGTACCTTTAGGAAAATTATTCTTGCCATTAATTTTTAACGGATCAAAAGTGCTAAAAATTAAAAATGCTCAGATTATATTTGAAGAACATACTTCCATAAATAAGGGATAATTTTAAGCCAAAACTACTCGCTCTTTTAACTTTAACAAAATTTATTTCTAACTCTTTTCTATTTTGTTTCATTCCTTCTTCTTTTTTCAGTTTAATTTTGAGGGGAGGTATGATCTGGTTAAATTCATTAAACTAGTACAACAAGCTGGACTTTATCTCAATCTCCGCATTGGCCCTTACATATGTGCAGAATGGAACTTTGGGTAAAAATCTACTCAACAATATAATTTTTTGAGTTGAATTTTTTTTCTGTTTTTATAATCTTGTTTTTGGTGCAGGGGTTTTCCTGCTTGGTTAAAATATGTGCCAGGGATGGAATTTAGAGCAGATAACCAGCCTTTTAAGGTTTGTATCAAAATTCTAACTGGATTTAATTTGTCAACAATATGTTTACTGGTTTGACTATGATGAAGGTTGCTATGCAAGGATTTGTTGAGAAAATTGTCAACATGATGAAGTCAGAGAACTTGTTTGAACCTCAAGGAGGACCAATTATCATGGCACAGGTTTGAAAATATTGTTTATGGCTGGTCTTAACTGTGTCTCCAGAGGAATTGTCACTGTTGTTTACGCTCAAATCCTGTATTTTGTTATTTAAAATGTATAGATAATTTATCCTAAACCTAATAAGTAAAAGGGTTTATGGTCCGGAACTCTTATACTAACAAACTTTGATTTGCCACTACTTAATTGGGACTGAGGCGTAGTTATTGTTATTACTTCAATGCATGGTTTTTTGTTTTTCCTAATTTTCTGTGCCCAGCTTGAAAATGATGTTTAAAAGGTAAGTTTGGTACTTAATGAAATATGGCAACAGATAGAAAATGAGTATGGACCAGTAGAGTGGGAAATTGGTGCTCCTGGTAAACCTTATGCAAAATGGGCTGCTGAAATGGCTGTAGGTCTAGACACTGGAGTTCCATGGATCATGTGTAAGCAAGAAGATGCTCCTGATCCTGTTGTAAGCTATTTTCACTCTTCTCTTAATCATTCTAAATTTCTTGACAGTATTTTGGCCCAACTGGCCTTTCTTTAAATATGCTAAGAGCTATTTCTTTCTCTTGCTACAGATAGATACTTGCAATGGTTTCTACTGTGAAAATTTTAAACCTAATAAACCCTACAAACCTAAAATGTGGACAGAAGTCTGGACTGCCTGGTAAATTCGACAAATTCAACGGTATGAGTGGAACTGCTTCTGTTCAGTTGAATCTCTATCAAATTTTCTATCCTTCTATGCATAGGTATACCAAATTTGGTGGTCCAGTTCCTAGGCGACCTGCAGAAGATATGGCATTTGCAGTTGCAAGGTTTATACAGAATAATGGTTCATTCTTCAACTATTACATGGTTAGTTAATCATTTTATTTTATGCAAACTTATCAGTTAAGAGGATTTTATAACTGATAAGAACTTCTATATCTTTTTTCATATATTTATATCGTCTTGGCTGCAGTATCACGGGGGAACAAATTTTGGCCGGACAACTGCAGGCCGTTTCATTGCCACTAGTTATGATTATGATGCTCCATTGGATGAATATGGTATGAAACAGAAACACAACTAAACAAGTAAAAGAATTATGTACTCTCAGATTTTATAATCATCTGTGCAACCAAAAGAAAAGGCATTAATTTTTTTTCTAGCAAGTATGAACTGTTACATGCTTGACTAGCTCTATGGTGTAACAGGGCTGATGAATGAACCAAAATATGGGCACTTGAGAGACTTGCATAAAGCTATAAAGCTCTCTGAACCAGCCTTGGTTTCATCCTATGCAAAAGTCACTTGGCTCGGAAAAAATCAAGAGGTTACTGATGTAGACAATTCTAATTTTCTAGATGAATTTAACATCTTGATTTCTTCAAAAAACTGATTTACCTGTTGACATCAAACACAGGCTCATGTGTATAGCTCGATATCTGGCGTTTGTGCTGCCTTTTTGTCCAACTATGACCCAACTTTTTCAGTTAGAATCACTTTTCAGAATATGCAATATGACCTGCCTCCATGGTCCATCAGCATTCTTCCTGATTGCAGAACTGTTGTCTACAACACTGCTAGGGTAATGAAACAGGATCCTTCTTTGAACCTACAAAAAAACCATTTTTTAGTATTGCAGGTATTAGGTTTGCAACCTAGAAAAATATCATATCATCCAGGGCCAGATTAATATATTCAAAAAAGCAGTCACAATAAACGTATTTGAACAATATATGAACATTCTGGACCAAAAGTTTTAAGATCCTCTGTGAATTGCTGCAGATTAGCTCCCAAAGCTCTCAGATGAAGATGACACCTATTGGTGGTGGATTATCTTGGGAGTCATACACTGAAGAAACTCCCTCTGCTGATGATAGTGATACACTTTCAACCAGTGGACTATGGGAGCAGATAAATGTTACTAGGGATTCCTCAGACTATTTATGGTACATGACAGAGTAAGTATTTTTATATCTTTACCTTTCTTAAATCATGTTCCAATTTCACTTGCTACTTGGATATCGACAATAATCATTCTGTGTGCTTCCTCCAGTGTAAGTATAGCATCTGATGAAGGATTTCTAAAGAATGAAAAGGAACCTCTTCTAACTGTTAAGTCTGCTGGTCACGCCTTGCACGTCTTCATCAATGGCCAACTATCAGGTACTTGGACCTGCAGCCTATTGGACAACATGGCAGAATGGTGTTTTTGATAAATGCATCTATTACGTCTATACTTATCACCATTTGGTTTTTATATTTTGCCATGTGGTAGGAGCCGTTTATGGAGGATTGGAAAACCCAAAGTTGACATATAGTGGCAATGTGAAACTAAGAGCTGGTATAAATAAAATTTCTATGCTCAGTGTTGCTGTTGGTCTCCCAGTGAGTTTTCTACATCCTGTTTCTCTGTTTTCTAGAATTAGCAATTGTAATTCTACTTCTTATGTTGTTTAAGTCCAATCCAGAATGTTGGATTGCATTTTGAGACGTGGAACGCCGGAGTGCTTGGTCCAATCACATTAAGTGGTCTCAATGAGGGTACAAGATATTTGACAAAACAAAGATGGGCATACAAGGTTTGCTAACTACTTCTATTACTCTCGTTTACCAAGGGGTCAGTCTAGATTCCCAAGCCTGATTTAAGAAGATAACAAGAAGCTTTGCATATGTAATGCTTGAGGAGAGAAACAAAGCTAAAGGACATATGCATCTATTAAGTCTATTCTATGTTTTATTCTCTGTCCCATTTTGCGGTTCTCCTTGAAGATTAATTGCAACCATGCCTAGTGTCAGGGTAAAATATGACAAAGCCAACTTTTGTTTGTTAGATGTACATTCATGTGTAGCCCTAGGAAAGTGTAATATTTATGTTTAGCTTTATTGTTTTGCCTAGATAGCTTGCTAATATGTATGCCAGGGGTTAGGTCTTGACCCCCCGCCCCCGCCGTTTGTGTTTCATAATTGGTATACAACACTTCCAGGATTAATTCCTGGAATAGTTTTTTTTTAAAATGCAACCATGAGGATAAGATGATAAGATTTTTGTCCCTTGATATCAATAAAACCTGGTGATTTTCTATTTTTGCAGGTTGGTATGAAAGGTGAAATGTTAAGTCTTCACACTTTAAGTGGGAGTTACTCTGTTAAATGGGTCAAGGATTTGTTGCTGGCTCGAAAGCAGCCCCTGACTTGGTACAAGGTAAGATTATTACTGGTGTAATACAGGGTCCTGGTAATATAAAAAATATAAAAAAAGACTTTTACATGTTTTTATCAGTTTTATGATCCTCAAAAATCATGCTGTAGCACTAATACCTTTTCCAGGCTACATTTGATGCACCTGAAGGAAATGACCCACTAGCTTTGGATATGGGAAGTATGGAAAAAGGTCAACTATGGATAAATGGTGAAGGCGTAGGTCGCCACTGGCCTGGATACATAGCACGCGGCGACTGTGGTGAATGCAATTATGGAGGACTCTACAGTGAGACAAAGTGTCAGACCAACTGCGAGCAGCCTTCTCAAAGATGGTAAGGGTCTAAGGGATTTCCTAAAGTCCAGCCTTTATGGCAATTCTCTTTTTTATTCGTGGAGTAGTAGTCCAAATTTTGGGGGAAAGTTTCACATGACAATCTCACCCAGTAAGAGCAAAAGTCAAAACCAGAAAGAGATGAGAGAGACATTTTGTGTCTCTTATTCCTTAGGACCTAACACAAATGTATTTCAAACAAGGTGCTAAGGGGAAGAAAAGAGAAACACAAGAAGCTTGAAGGAATATGATACTATAACTTTTGATGAAAAATATGATATTATAACTTTAGCTTCTTGTTTGAAAGAAAATACAACTATCATTATGAAACCGTTAATTTCAGGTATCATGTCCCGCGATCATGGCTGAAACCAAGAGGGAATCTGTTGGTAATGTTTGAAGAATGGGGAGGTGAGCCAGAAGGAATTTCTTTGGCTAAAAGATCAACAACCAGAGTTTGTGCTGATATTGTTGAAGGACAACCAAGTCTTAAAAGTTGGCATATGGCAACATCAGGAAAATCTAACAGTTTGCAACTAAAAGCTCATTTACGGTGCCCAGCTGAGCTGAAAATCTCAGTCATACAGTTCGCAAGTTACGGATTACCACAGGGAACTTGTGGAAACTATCACGAAAGTAGCTGCCATGCTCATAAGTCCAATGATGCATTTGAAAAGGTATTGTCAATTCCTGTTTGCATTACAACTTACAAGTATCTAGACTTCATTTAAACCAAGGATTAAAGGTTTTCCTGCAGACTGATGGCTGCTATTTTCTGGCGGTCATTCAAACTTCTGTATTTTAGTTTGTTTCTAAAAAGCATGAGTTTAACATTGTATTGATCTCATTCATGTATCATCACTGGCTAATCTGAAAGTGTCATTAACCCGTTCATTTGTACTTTCTCTGAAATTTAATATGGGATATTGCAGAACTGCATTGGACAGCAATCTTGTTCAGTAAATGTAGTGCCTGAGATCTTTGGAAGAGATCCATGTCCAAATACCTCTAAGAAACTAGCTGTGGAAGCTATGTGCAGCTAAAAGTGGCAAGGATTTTTATAGGAAACTAATGGAGAAACGTCTCATTTCAGTACAGGTACTCAGATTACAGAGGGCATAGCTTTGTAATTATCCTTGCTTCTCCGCAAGCTTTAATTTCATAAGTTCCACAAAAGCTGTCCATTTATCGATTGAAGAAATTGTACAGCATCTTGTATACCATACGTCACTATGACTTTTAAGTATCCATACAAATAAATTTCATGTATACATACGTACACAACAAATTTGTGGGTCACTGGCCACCCTTCCACCGAATTGCTGAAAACCAGGTCGGGAGAGGAGTAAAGCTTCTTGTGAAATGACACAAGTTGCAAGGGAGCCAACTTCCATTTTTCTGTGTAATAACTTTATTGTCCACAACTGTGTCAGTAGGTTCGCTTATTTCTGTAGCTTTGCATCAAAGCTTCTTGTGAAATGACACAAGTTGTAAGGGGGCCAACTTCCATTTTTCTTTGTAATAACTTTATTGTCCACAACTGTGTCAGTAGGTTAGCTTATTTCTATAGCTTTGCATCCTTCTGTGTTTGCCTTAATATTTAAGTCCTACTACATGTTCATGTGATTCATTAAGATGGATGCCAATATCAATTTCATATCGTAAAGATCATTTATGTCTCAAGTTGATCAACATTTATTGTTTTCCTGGAAGAGGCGGGTTTCTTAATCTTAAAAAAGCATTTACTACCCGGAGCAGGGGCGGACCTACCCTATTAGGAGGGGGTCCACGTGCACCCATTAATCTCAGAAAAACTTTATATATGTGTATATACCTTGGAGAACTATCATAGATTTTAAAAGAAAACCCCCATTGTAAGTTTTGGTACCAAAATTGTACAATTTTATTCATCCATAGAGATACAAATTTATAGTATAGAAAAATAAACTAGCTAGCAATCAGATCCCTTTGATTCTGAGAGATCTAAGAATCAAGGAATGATTCTAATATCCTAACCTATTCAATAGCATATCATATATGATTTTGTTAGATCAATTTAAATCCTACAAAATCATATCTAATCACACATAGATATTTACAAATCAAGACTCCCCTTCAAGTTGGCATGTAAATATTTTTCATGCCTAACTTGCTTACAAGATTTCCCCATGGGCCATAGATCGGTATTCAACTTCAGCAGTGCTACGGGCTACAACATTCTGATTTTTACTCCTCCAAGTCACGAGATTTCCCCAGATAAAAGTACAATATCTTGATGTAGACCTCCTATCAATAGTAGAACCTGCCCAATCTATATTTGTAAAGCTTTCAATGCCTCTATCTTGACCTTCTTTTTTTTTTTGAATAAGTAATATTTGTATTATAACTTAGCACTTAGGTAGTGCTAAACCCCTTTACAGCAAGTCAAAGTATAGCACATCTAGGATATTTTCTGCATCTATAGGAGAGTTCTTTGTACACCAAAAATAAAAAAAGTAAAATACAATATGTTTTGATTTTCTGTACTGTTCTACTCCTGTCTTCAAAACACCTAGCATTTCTCTCCTTCCAGATGGTCCACCATATACAAGATGGTATGGTTCTTCAGTAGCTCCTGTTTTTTGCTCCCTTCCCAGCTTCTTCCCAACTAGATAGAGTGTCAACAATCTTGCTAGGCATTGTCCATTGTATGCCTCTGAGATTAATGCAAATCTTCCATAGTTGGTCAGTTATTCTACAATGCAAAAACAAATGTCCCACTGTCTCAGCTGCCTCACCACATAAACAACAGTGCGTGACTAAGATAATGTTCCTCTTTCTTAGGTTTTCATGTGTCAAGATAGCTTCTTTTGCTAGCAACCATGAGAAACATGCCACCTTCAAAGGTGCTTTGGTTCTCCAGATTTGTTTCCATGGCCATATGGAGTTCTGTGCCACTGTCGAGTTCAGAAATTTGTACCCTGAACTTACTTTGTATGTCCCTTTGTTGTGCCCATTCCACCATAGTCTGTCTACCCCATTCTTTAGACCTTGAAAAGCTTCAAGAATTTTGAAGAACTCAATTAGTCTAGGAATTTCCCAATCATTCAAGTTTCTTCTAAAATTTAATTCCCAGCCTTGGAACGCTCACATGTCAGTTATCATTCTATCCTGATGGATAACTAAGTCAAACATATCAGGGAACTTCTCTGCAAGACTCTAATTACCTAACCACCTATCTTTCTAGAAGATGGTTTTATTACCATCACCTACACTAATGGTAGTGTGGTTACGTAAAATAGTCCACCAGTTTCTGATAGGTCTCCAAACAGTGACACCATAAGGATTGTTTGCTTCTTCAGTTATCCACCCATCCAATTCTCCATACTTTGCTGTAATCACCTTTTTCCATAGAGAGTGTCTCATGGGCATATCTCCATAACCACTTCATTTTCAAAGCTTTGCTTTGGTTCTTCAGATTTTTGATACCAAGGCCCCCCTGTTTCTTGCTTGAGATTAGTTCTTTCCACTTGACTAAGTGATAACCTTTCTTGGTATTATTTCCTTGCCAAAAAAAGGTTCTCCTGATTTGGTCTAGCCTCTGTACTACCATGCTGGGATGGGGAAAAGGGTAAGCATGTAGGTTGGGAGGGTATCTAACACATCATTAATCAAAGTGAATCTACCCCCCCTAGACAAGTATTGGGCTTTCCATCTTGATAATTTCCTCTCACATCTTTCCAAGACATTGTCCCAAATTCCCTTGGACCTTGATTGGCCCCACAATGGCATGCCTGGATATATAGAGGGTAGGGTTCCGACTTCTCTTCCCAGAATTGAGGCCAAGAGGTTATTGGGACATTGTATATGGGATAAATGTGACTCTTCTCCCAATTAATGTGCAAACCTGAGATGCCTTCAAAGAGTACTAAGATCACTCTCAAGTATCTTAATTGTTCCTCTTCAGCACCACAAAAAATCAATGCATCATCTGCGTATTGTAGATGTGTCACCTCTAGACTTTCTCCATTGTTTTTAGCCACTTCAAAACCAGATAACCAGCCATTGACCTTTGTTGTCTTAATCATATTATTGAGACCCTCCATGGCTAGGATGAACAGAAAAGGGGACAAAGGGTCCCCTTGTCTTATTCCCCCTTTAGCTGCAAAAAAACCTTATGGTGATCCATTTATCACTACTGAGAATTTTACAATTGAGATGCAGATTCTGATCCACTTGATCCACTTCTCCCCAAATCCCATTCTCCTGAGTGTGTTGATTAGAAACCCCCAATTCACATGGTCATAAGCTTTTTCTATATCCAATTTGCATAAGATTCCAGGCATCTTTTGTGATATTCTCAAGTTTACTGCTTTATTAGCTATCAATACTGCATCCATAATTTGTCTGCCTTGAATGAAAGCCATTTGCTGGGAGTTTACCACTTTATCCATCACCATTTTGATCCTTTCCGTCAACACTTTAGATAAAAGCTTGTAGAAACTGCCTATCAAGCTAATTGGTCTAAAATCTTTTAACTCATTAGCCCCTTTCTTTTTGGGAATCAGTGCAATACATGTTGCATTGAAGCTCTTTTCAAATATCTCATGTTCATAGAAGTTGTGGAAGACATTTATAATGTCATGTTTTAGAACTTCCCAGCATTTGATGAAGAAGCCCATTGTGTATCCATCGAGTCCAAGGGCCTTATCTATAACACACTTTCACAGGCAACTGAGCACCTCCTCCTTAAAATTGGCTTGTAATTATACTTTTTCTACTTTTGAGATTGTAGGACAATTTATCATGTTTCCTGCTGGTCTCCATCTCTCTGTTTCTGTGTACAACTTCTTATAGAACTGTATGATTTCCTTTTTCACTTTGTCCGGCTCCTTCACTGTCTCACCTTGTACTTCCAGTTGATCAATACAATTACTCATTTTATGTGCATTAGCTGAGTTGTAAAAGAATTTAGTGTTGTTGTCACCTTCTTTTAGCCACAAAATTCTGGATATTTGCCTCCATGCAGTCTCTTCGTTCTTGAGTAGTTCTTCATACTCCAGGAAAGTAGTTGCCTTTAATGCAGCCTCTTCCTCTGTTAGTGCTCTATTATCAATAATAGAGTCCAGAGTTGCCATCTTGTTTAACAGGATGGATCTTTGCAAAAGTAAATTTCCTTTTTCTTCCTTACTCCACTTCTTGAGCTTACCCTTCAGTGCTTTAAATGTAGTATGGTTTCTTTTATAT
Organism: Solanum acaule; assembly: GCA_036250505.1. Taxonomy (NCBI): domain Eukaryota; kingdom Viridiplantae; phylum Streptophyta; class Magnoliopsida; order Solanales; family Solanaceae; genus Solanum; species Solanum acaule. Next base: position 6,771 of record JAJOOR010002451.1, on the reverse strand, counting down.
GCAAAAGAATTCCACCAAGACCTGATTTTATCTATAAATCCTTCTGTGTTCAGCCACTAATTTTCAAACTTGAAATAAGATTTGTTCAGATCCCATGGTCCACAATGTAAAGTTATAGGCACATGGTCTGATGTCAGTCTTTGTAGAGCAACCTGCTTCATTTTACTAAATTGTTCACTCCACTCGGTTGTAAATATTATTCTATCTATCCATGATGCAACATTATTTGTATCTCCCCTAAACCAAGTATTTGTTCCTCCTTCAAGTAGCAAGTCAATAAGCTCCATAAGCTCCAGGTCTTCTATAAAGTCTAAGAATTCTACGATGGCAGTAGATCTCATTTGGCAGTTTCTCCTCTTTGTGGGGAACCTGCATACATTGAAGTCCCCATATACTACCCAAGGGCCCTTTATTAAACCTTTGACCACACCTAATTCATCCCAAACCTCTCTTCTTTCCACGTTGCAATTTGGTGCGTACACCCCGGTAATGTGACAGTTAAAGTTTTGGAGCAGGCCTTCAAAACTGCAAGTTAGCGTATGTACACCTATTTGCTGCACCTCTCCTTTCCAAACTCTACTATCCCATAACATGATAATCCCTCCCCTGGTACCACTTGCTTCTAGGCAAGCATATCTAACCCATCTCCCTCCCCATATTTGTTTCCCTATCTCTTGAATGTCTCCCTGTAGTTTAGTTTCCTGAAGACACACTATGTCAGCCTTCCAAAGTTCTATACAACTCTTCACCACTCTTCTCCCCCCCCCCCCGCCCACCCCCGTCATTTAGTCCCCTAACATTCCAAGACACTAGGTTGAACTTCATGGTACAGGTTGTGCACCTCATTTCCCCGCGCTCCGGGCCTCACTAGTTTTGAACTTAACATCAAAAGTAATTAAATTATTCAATTCATTGGTGCCTTTGAATCTAGTTCTTCTGATTTCTGATGATGACTCCATCCTTCTAATCTGCTTGCACGCATCAATTTGCATAAGAAGTTCCAAGGCTTCCTTTTCATGGCCTTTAAAGTCAGCTCCAAACATTTTGCCGAGCTTGATTAAATTTTTTTGAACCCAGACTGTTGTGGACTTTTCCTTGTCAATGACCTGTTTACCTGCTTCTGTAGCTAAGGGTGACACCTCATCCTCTTCCTAATTTCTGACTTCTAGACTTGAGTTGCCCATCACAATGGATTGTTCCTTGCAATTCTCAGTCCCCTTTATCTCCCTCACAATTACAGTTTCCTCTATCTCTTCTAGACTTGTCTCTTTCATCTTTGAATTTTCCCCAAGTATCCTGCATCTGAAGTTGTGGCAGTAGATTCAAGAATTTTTGTTGCGTTGAAATTCTCTGGAGAAGATGTTCTGATTGTCGTGGTCTCCTTCCAGAATTCCTTAATTTGTTGTTCTAGATTGGGTTGGGCTTGTGAGGTATTTAATTTTTGTTGGAGTGGTTTTTGGTTTTGGGCCGGCCCATTACTCAAAATATTCATCTCCTGCCTTGGAGACCTCATGTGGATTTAAATTTGAATTATTTCCACTCCCCATGTGTGCCATCCAATCAACAGCTGTCAAGCTGGCTACTTGATTGATAACTTCAAAATATGCTTTTAACCTCTGGGTATTACCCGTCCTCTTCATTGGACATGTAACAGACCTCCGTGCAAAGCCCTTATCTAGGGTTTCCCTAGTTTTCACCGTCTTCGCCATGGAAATCTGATTTTCCATGTTTTTTCCCGATGCCTTCTCAAAGGTCGTAACCTTCTCCATCCAAATCAAAATCCTGAAGGTTTATCCTTGTTTGGTTATGGCGACCTCTCTGGGTATTTTCTGCTCTTCATTCTTAACCTCAATACGAGCCCATCTGAGATGATTTCTCAGTTTTGTTTCCTCTCTGGGTATTTTCTGCTCTTCATTCCTATTGCTCTGATCCAGATCTTTTCTTATCTTTGTTATGATGGTACGCAACCAACTAGTGGGTTCCACCATTCTAGTTTCACCTTCATGTTCTTCCAATTCCATTCTCCTTGCAGAATTTGTTCTGCCATGTGCTTGTTTGGGAATTCAAAATGGAAGATGTGCCCTGCCATCTCATAGATGTTAACTCCAAATGATTTCTTCCATGTCGAGGAGGCCTATTTTCTTACATCAGTCAAAGTGGGTTTCTCAAATCCTCTAAATAATCCCGTAATACTTCTCCCTAATGGGCCCTCTATGCTAGCACTGACTTCTTTGTGACTTTGTTGTTTACACATACGTAATAGTTGGCTTTGAATGTTGTTTGACTATACATTGTGGAGTGGTGTTAATGAAGCCTTTAATCTTGAATGCTATGTCTCTCCATCCCGCATTAATGGCAAGTTCAGGAACAATAATTTCTCTGGTTTCTCCTATGAGGGCCAAAAAATCCATGTACTTTCCATGTACGTTGTACTTTTTGGTATCGTAAAATTTTGAAATTTGTTCTTTTGTCCTCCATCTTCTAACGAGATTCTTATTGTCGTTGGAGGCTTCCTTGAGGATGTAACAAATCCATTCCATTATCTTTCTGCTCAGTGTTATCCTTTGCATTCTTTTTCTACTTCTCTCTACCCAGTCAAACCAGGCTGTGTTGCCGGAGCTCTATCTTGTGATGTCGAAGGACTTGAAGACTACGTTAATATAGATTCTGTTGTCTACCATGGTAAATACCTGATCTGTGGAGCGAACGAAAAAAGAAAAAAAGCTTGAAGCAATTCTCACAGTGGGTGAGTATTGATTGGCTGAGAAAGAAAGGTTTGTTGATGGTGGTCCGCACCGGCGTGAGCCTTTTGCTATCCTAGGAAGTAGGAGAGAGAAGGTCCTTGATTACCGTGCCTGGGAGCATTTTAGAACCTGCAATCTCTTGAGTTTTAGATCTTATTGTGCCTTAATTTTGCTAGGACCTATCTTGACCTTTTCTGAAAGGCAATCCTTTCCCTAGTGAACTTTTCAGATATCTTATAATCTTGTAGACCACTTCTTAGTGCTCTTCCTTCGGAGAGTGCATAAATTGACTCACTAAGCTTACATCAAAAGCTATATCAGGTTGAGTGTGTGATAAGTAGATCAACTTTCCCACTAGTCTCTTATATTAACTTTGGCCAACTAAATTTCCTTCTTTGATTTCGAATTTTATATTCAGATTAGTAGGTGTTTCAGCTGAACGACAACCACTCATGCATGTCTCTTTTAGAAGATCTAGTACATACTTCCTTTGTGACATCATAATGCCTTCTTTTGATCTTTGCTACTTCCATGCCAAGAAAATATTTCAACTGACCCAAATCTTTGATCTCAAATTCTGAGGCCAATTGTTTCTTTAAAGTCTTCATTTCGGGCAAGCTATCTCCTGCAAATATGATATCATCAACATACACTATCAAGATAGTTGTCTTTCCCTCAAGAGATTGTCGAATGAACAAGGTATGATCTACTTGCCCTTAAGTGTACCCTTGTTTTTTTTACAAACTGAGTAAACCTCTCAAACCAAGCTATTGGAGATTGTTTGAGCCCGTAGAGAGATTTTTTTAGGGTTGCACACTCCAGTTCCATACCTTTCTTCAAAACTCGGAGGAGGATCATGTAGACTTCTTCTTCGAGTTTTCCGTTAAAGAATGCATTCTTCACGTCTAGTTGTTGAAGGGGTTAATCAAGATTGGCATCAATGGTCAGAAGAACCTTGATTGAATTCAACTTGGCAACTGGAGAGAAAATCTCAAGATAGTCAATCTCATAGGTCTGAGTGAACCTTTTTGCTACCAAACGAGCTTTATATCTCTCCAATGACCCATCTAATTTAAATTTGATGGTAAACATCCATTTGCAGCCCTCTATTTTCTTTCCACGTGGTAGTTCCACCATTTCCCGGGTTTCATTTCTCTTAAGAACATTCATCTCCACAAGAATTGCCTCTTTCCACTTGGGAACATTCAAAGCATCCTGGCACATTGTTGGGTATCTCCATTCCAAAAAATTGAGAAATAAAAGCTATATAGGAAAGAAACAAGTTTCTATATGACATAAAATTTGACATGGGATGGTTTGTGAATTTTCTTACCCCTTTACGTTTGGCAATTGGAAGATCAAGGTCTAAAATAACAAGGGGCAAATCAAAATTAGGTTCCGGAGAATTACCTTGTATATTAGTAAGATCTTGTGGAGTGGACTTTTGGTTCTGATGAGCGTCCTTAGTTTTTTTTTATTGATACTGGTTTCTTCTCATGTAAACACGTAATTCCTTGTTTATTCCCTGTCCTTGTCACTAATTGTATCATGAAAATGTTCTACTTTCTCAGTTTCCTTACTTTCATTACATAAGTTGGGATCTCTTACTTTATCAAGGTTGTTATTACCAAAAGTATCATCTCCCGTATCTATCATAAAACCTAGATCCTTTTGTTTCTCACATATGAGGTCGCGAGAATCCTTACTATCCATTGAATCTTCACCATGTTTCTCCCCCTGAAGATGAGTTCCAAAAAATAATTGAGATTCAAAAAAGGTGAAATCCATTGTGACAATAACCTTCCTAGTATTTGGGTCATAACACTTGTATCCTTTTTTACTAGGGGCATAGCCAACAAAAAACATTTTTTAGCACGTGGATCAAGTTGACTCCTATTATGATCATGAACATGAACAAATACACTATACCCAAATCCAAACATCGCTATGGATTAGCTTAAAGGGTTTTGTTGCATGGTATTTTTGGGAGGAAAAAGATGAACGTCTATGTTTAACCATTTCACAAAATTTACACTGGAAAGAGGATATACTTTTATTCAGAAACAACTGAGGTAACAAGAGTTTCAAATAATGAAAAATGGCTAGGATGACTAAGTCTATAGTGTCATAATATGACTTTTTATCAACTTGAATAGAGTTCAAACAAGTTGAACTAAAATTTACTAAATTGTCCCCATTTTCAAGAAAATAGAGACCTTCAAACTCTCTATAGCATTGCCAATCATCCTCTCTGAGACCTTTTCCTAAAATACGCATGAAATAAAGTCAAAGATAGCACGACAATTAAGCTTTTGAGTCAATTTGCTGATGGACAAAAGATTATGAGACAATTTTGGAACATGAAGGACATCAAAAAAGGTCAAAAGAGGGGTTGGTTTGACTATCCCTTTTCCAACAATTGTTGGGAAGGAACCATCAACAACTTTGATTTTTCTATTTCCTGCTAAAGGAGTGTAGATTGAGAAAAAATGGAAATTCCATGTCATGTGATCACTAGCCCCTGAATCTATGATTCAAGGACTTATACTTGAGCTCTTTTGAGCTTTTATTTATGTTAAGGCCTGGGGGTGTTGCTAAGCCCCTGACCCCCCCAAGGGTCGTTAAAAAAAAAAAAAGGACTTATACTAGTTGAATCTATACTCACAAAAATGGATGGTACATTACCTGCTTGGGAAAAAGAATAAGTTGGAGTAGAAGGATCAGATTTACTGGTTTGGAGTTAAGGTGGGAGAACTTGGAGAAATTTGTGCAGTAGGTCTACTTGTTCCTTGGTCGCATTTCTAGAGAAGATTGAAGCCCTGGTTCTTCGTTGGTACACTGAAAGACCTGATGTCTGTAATCTTTTTGTTCCAACTAGGCGGTTTTCTATGGATATTCCAGCATGTCTTACGAGTATGCCCGTATTTTTTGCAAAAATCACACCACGGCTTCATTGTTGTGATTGTTAGAATTTTGTTAATAGAACTCTCGACTTTTATTGATGCCACTGGGCGACGTGGCCCAATCAATGTTGTTTTAGTTACAAGAATAACCTTGATCTGATACCATGTAAGTTTTGGTACCAAAATTGTACAATTTTATACATCCATAGAGATGCAAATTTATAGTATAGAAAATAAACTAGGTAGCAATCAGATCCCTTGATTCTAGGAGATTTGAGAATCAAGGGATGATTCTAATATCCTAACCTATTCAATAGCATATCAGATATGATTTTGTTAGATCAATTTAAATCCTACAAAATCCTATCTAATCACACTTAGATATTTACAAATCAACACCCATACATATCTGGTATTAGGGCAGCTGGTTGAAATGCCCCTTGGGCTCTCTTCGCGAGTGCGCACCCTAAGATCGTATCTCGATGACAACACTTGCTATATTTTTTAGCAGGAAAACCTGCTTCTTTACAAATTTTAAGCCCACATAGTTTTATTTATTTTTTTAGCATTTGTTTTACTCTTTAGTCCTCACTCTCGCCCTGCATTTTGATTAAACCCCTCCTCCCCAAAAGCCCCAAATTCAAAACCTATTCTTTAGTAGGTGTTTGGCCATGCGATACCATATCACGATATGGTATCGTGAGATGGAATCAGCGTTTGGACATGCGATTTTATGTTGATTCCATCTCATGATTCCATATCATGAGATGTGATTCCATATTCTCCAAAAACCATGATATGGAATTACATGAGAATTCCATATCATGATTTGAGATATTTTAATACTAAAATTGATCCATGAGTTTATATTTTGTTAAAACAACCCCACATTTATATCTATTAACCATTTATTTCATATGTAAATAAAATTTATAATCACCTTATTACTTTTTAACATTTATTATTCTCACCGACAAAAAATTTATTATTCTCACCAACATATAGTCACTTTAACTCACACCAACCGATTGTTGAGTAATAAATTTATTTTATGGCCTTAATAAGTGCACATTTATATTTTATGTGTAAGTTATTAGTATTTAGTTACATATTTCCTATCAACT
>JAJOOR010002450.1:0-37608 GCA_036250505.1 Solanum acaule | reverse complement strand
TATATTTATTGCTTACAGCTATTTGCACTATGGTTTACTAGCAGCTCGAGCTGAGATCTTGAAGGTGTCCGGTGAATCTGGAAGTCCTTGCATATTGGGGGGCCATCATGGTATTTACTATCTCTCTCCTGGTGCAATGATCATTCTATACTTGTTTCTTTTGATGCAGTGCTTTTTGGAAGCATCATTTCTATCTGTAAGACGTAAAGGCGGAGGTTAACAAAGAGAAAAAACTCCCCCCTCCCCTTACCTGAATTTTCAGATCTTATCTTAGTCACACAGATAAGTTGCAGAAAATAGGAGCACTGGATCCTTAATTTACATTGAGCCTGTTATACTGTAATCAGAAAAGTAAGTATTCATTTTCCTGGATTAGCAAGTATCTCATTTAAGATGAACAATATTTTTTTGCAGGGACATACAAGTATGGAGGAGCAGTTTACCCAGCATCGTCCACGTCTCAAGGTTCAAGCATGAGTACTTGTAGGGAGGTAGCTCTAAAGGCTCTGAAAATTAATGAACCAGCATGTACCCACATGAAATGTACCTTTGGTGGCGTGTGGAATGGTGGAGGAGGAGATGGACAGAAGAATATGTTTGTTGCTTCGTTTTTCTTTGACAGAGCTGCTGAGGTATGAATCACTGTAGTTAAATCTAATGAGTTAGAAACTTCTCTTCCTTGTATGTCTCTGACACAAATGTTATATGTTGTGGGCATAGGCTGGTATTATTAATCCAAGTTTAGCTGTTGCAAAAGTTCGCCCAGCTGATTACGAAAGTGCTGCTAACCGTGCTTGTGCAACTGGACTTGAAGGTGCCAAATCTGAATTTCCTCATGTAGAAGCTGATAACCTGCCATTCCTATGCATGGATCTCGTCTATCAGTACACTCTGCTTGTAGATGGATTCGGTGAGTAAAAACTAGCTTGATATTTCAGTAAAAGTTCACACAACATTCATTTCAGTACGTTATTCAATACTATTTCTTACTTTGCAGGACTTCAACCTCAGCATGAAATCACATTAGTGAAAAAAGTTGAATACAAGAATTCTTTTGTTGAAGCAGCATGGCCATTAGGCAGTGCCATTGAAGTTGCATCATCATTGAGTTAAACTTAAATGGGAAATGGAAAGATCCATTCGTGCAATTTTGGGTTTTAATAGTTTATGATTTTCAACTATATATTTTTTACTGCAGCTTCTGATAAGCCTATTAGGTTAATGTTCCGAAGCAGAAGGGATTGCCGTAAGTCAAAGCAGGGTGAGATTCTTTATTTTTCCCTTTTATTAAAGGGAATCAAGAATAGTGATAAATCTGTTTGTAATCATGTATTATGAGAATTATGCACTATTTAAATGAGATCAATTTTTTATTCCCACACAAATTTCATAACATTGAAACTCCCAATTGAGTGTTCACTAAATCAATTGTCCGTACTCTTAGAAAAGGGTTATATTTGTCCTTTGTCATATTTTTTTGATATATTTGTCCTTGCCATTTAATATTAGACACATATTTATCTTGGACTATTAAGTCTCATATCACCAAGTAGGCACTACGTAAGATGATAAAAGTGGAGAGATGAAACTTGAACGGACCGTTCAAGGGTAAATATGTACCTTAAGTTGGATGACAGAGACAAATCCCTTTTCCGAATTTAAAACAAATGTATTACATACAAACATATATTTATCGCTTAATTATAGTTAAGTAATACGTTTTTTCACCTTAGTTTTTAACTAATAAGGTTAATTTGGTATAAACACTTTGTGTGCAAGCATTTATCATCCCAAACTAAATCGTAACCCTAAATGATCCAGAATCTTAGAGTTACCCAATATCTATATTGACGAAAGATTGCAAAATTAGTTGACGTGTGCCACAAAACCATCATTACGAAGAAAAAAAAGTACACCAGGCCAAGAGAATTTGACAAATAAACTCTCCAAACAACAATGTTTCGTCATATTGAATATGGCCATAAGGTAGATTAGAATCTAAGGTGTAGCCTATCTATCAATAAAGTAAATTGAAAATCATAAAATTTTATGTTCAAATAGGCAGAGTCAATAATCATTCCTTCAAATTCTTAATAGATAAAATTACTCGATACATATACTGGTGAGAGATGATATTAGCTGACCAGGAACACCACATTTATGAAAAGAAAAAAATAAAGTAGATGAAAGAAAGATTGAAAAAATGTATTATCATTATGTAAAAACAAGTGAATCTACTTTGATATTTTCTTCTAAACCACAATTAAAGATATGAGTAAGTCACATTTCTAACATTAGAAGGCATAAAAGCTAAGATCATAAGAACAACAAGAATGAAAATTGGGACTAACAACAACATAAAAGGTGGTGGTGGCAATGGTGGAAGTATCAATGGCAAAAGTAACAAAGATGCTGTAAGACCAAGTAGCAAAATTATTGACTCTAAGCTAAAATAACTCATTGACAACATTTTTTTGCCATGTCCTCGTGTAAATGATCTATTATATTCCATTTTATTGCCTTCCATAATGTTGTTGAAATATTGATGATGTTCCTCCAAATAAATAAACCCTTTTGATGATCTCAATTTTCCCTCAGATGATTCCATGTCCATACTCATTAGCAGTTGTAAACTCTTAATCAGAAGCCTCGAGTTTCAACTTTGAACCAATCTTGAAACTTAGAGAAGGATGTGAGTTTTTCTTAATAAGATATCTTGGGTTGAACCAATCTTGAAATTTCCTAAAAATCTTGTTCTGAGGTTTTGGATTCGAGACCTGAATATGAAGTCGTCTTGAGGAGTACTAGGAGCACTTTACCTTCAAAATAAGACTTTTCTATGCAGATATCAAACACCGAATGAATACTGAACTTGAAAATGTGTCAATCTTTAACAAGTTTCTTGAAAATGAAATCACAAAAAAGCAGATAGCATGAGTTAAATGGAGAGAATGAAGATTTTGTATGGTGTCTTCACTAAAGGGTATAATTTAAAGGGAAGAAGGGAAAGATTTTGGAATGATGTAGAGCAGAGTTGTGGGAATCTAGCCTTTTTCTTGATTTAAATAAAATGTTGATTTTTGACACTGATGTTTATTGGTTTTAGGGGGATTGTGTATTGTTTTCTGACATTGATATTTCTTGGTTTTGGGGGATTATGAGATATTACCCTTTGGTTTTGGGGGATTATGAGATATTACCCTTTGGTTTTGGGGGATTATGAGATATTACCCTTTGGTTTTTGAGATTTTGATGGATCTGCTGTGGTTACAAAGTATCTTTTTGAGAATATATTTGCTAGTTTGATTTCTCATATTATATATAGTAGGCCTAGTACTCTGTTGTCTCAATTTACACCACTCATTTTTCTCTTTAGTCTATTTCAAAAGAATACTTTCTCCAACTCATTTTATATGATATCGTTTAACTTGACATGAACTTTAATATTTATTTTAAATCTTAAATTTCAAATAAACTCTATATCAAATCAAATTATGTCGGATAAATTAAAACAGAGAAAATATTAGAGATGTAAAGAAGGGGGTGGGGGTATGGGGTTAGAGAGGGGGGGGGGGTGTGTTGGAATTTGGGTGAATTCATTGAATTAAAGAAATAAAGTGGGGCAAGTTGATTTGCATGTTGATTGTATTTGGTAAACAAGAGATTGTCACACTGTCCAAGGTTCTTCACCCCTAGACAACATTGTCTCTTACCCCCTTCCCCCACACTTTCCACTTGTCCCTCTTGTCATCATTTTTTTTTATAATAACAAAAAAGAAAAAAAGGACTTCTTTGTTTCAAATATTTGCTTCAAATTATTCTATTTCGTCTCAAATTATCAGTTGTAATTTGCAAAAAGTTATAATCAAAGTGATGTTACGATTGTTCAAATACTGTAAAGGTTAAAATAGTTTAGAAACCCTCATAATTTCTTAGAAGTGTAGAAGAAAATTACCATAGATAATTTAAAGCAGATGGAGTACTAGATTTAAACTAAAGGTTTCTTACTAGTATGGTTTTAAATCATTTTACACATTTTTGTTTGATTATTTAGTATTCAAAATTTATTAACTAGAATAATTTATATTCATGTCGAATAGATTCATTAAAAAGATGAAATACAGTTTATCAAAAAGTTTTAAATTTGTATATTCTAAACTGAAATTTATGACTAAGAATGAAGATATCACATGTCTCAACCACTTGGTAATAACCACTTGGTAATAACATTTCAAACAAAAAAAACCATTTCGACCTTTTTTTGTTTGACCATTTGATAAACAAAAGCAACTATCTCAATTATATAATAGCTTGTTCGATAAAGTTTTCAAAAAATTTCTATTTAAAAAAAAATCTTTTGAATAATAATAATAATTTTTAGCTAATTAATTTGTTTTTTTAGTTAATATATTAGAATAATAATTTATGCTTGATCAAAGTTCTAAAAATTAAAAATGCTTTTACTGAAAAATAATTTTTTCAACTGAATTTTTTTTCTAAAAACTTGACCAAGTACATTAACTCTTTAGAATATACATTTTCTTAAAGAAAAACTAAACATTTTTAGCTTCCTTGCAACTTAACCACACCAATTATAATTCTTCAACTTCTTATAATTTCAACTCATTTATAACCTTTGTTTGATATTAACCTAAACCCCCATTGGCTAATGACCAATTCAAAAGTGGAATAAGTGTATAAGGTTTAGTCAACCAATCAAAATGAATTTGTCCTTTGACTTGGATACAATGAATTCATCTAGTAATTACAAGACTAGAGCCAAGATTTTTCTTATGTTATACATGTTTGACATATTGCTTCATTTCACTTGATTCATTTAATTTGTTCTCTAAATTAAAAATATATATATAATACAGAAGTTAAAAGATAAAAAAGAAATACATAATACATGAATATATCTTGTAATTTGAATTCAATTGATATTTATGTCCTTTAATTTTGATATGTATAAGTAGACACTTAAAATTTATATAAAATTAATCAAATAGACACATCTATTCTATGTGGCATCTTACACGACAATTTGTGTCTTACGTGTATTATGCTACCACGTAGGATAAGTTTACTTGTTTAATTTTACAAATTAAAGTGTCTATTTATACCTATTTAAAATTAGAGAACATAAAAACCAGCTAAAATTAAATTAAAAAATATATTTATGTATTATGCGGAAAGAAAAAGTATACAAAAGTATTGTCCATGATACGTGTTTCCACAATAACATTTAAATAAACTTAAATGGACATGGTTCGAAATTATTATTTTTTAATAAAAGATTCCTATTCATGAAAAAATAAATATTTGAACACTTTCTATTTTGAGTTAAAAATCATTCTTCTACGATACTTATTATATTAAAAAAAAAAAAGGTAATGCTTAATATCAGAAAATTTGGCCAGAAATTTAAAAAGTCTATAATATTCTTTTTATGTTAAAATAAATTGATTTTTTTTCCATTTTTTAATTAAAAGGTATTAAAGTTAAAAAGGTAAAAATATTCAAAAAGGTAAAATAACACAATATAAAATATATTATTTTACCAATCTGGTCAAATTCTGACCAAAAAAATTTTTCTTTAAAAAGAAATTGCATGTGACCGGCCTTTTGATTCAATGAATTTTCATTCAGAAATTAATAAATGATTCTTAGCGACTTCCTCGTACAACCGACCCTATTGCATTAAATTCCATGCATTTGCTTTTAATTTGCAACATAGACGGATTTTTCACGAGAATTTAATAATTTTATATACGTATGTTAAAATTTATAAGTTTATAATATTTAATCAGAATGAAGGTTAGTTGGGTGAAATTAAGAGGAGGTTCAATAGAATGATGTTGAATAATAAGTAGGTGAGTTATGGTTAGGTGTGAAATATAACTATCTCATTCAGAATTAGTTGGTTCTTCGTGAAATGCATTGAAATTGACTGAACATCTAAGAAGTAAAGCACGGTTTCAATGGGGACTACGAGAGTGATATCAAATCGAGACGATGGAATAAATTTCATCGTCGAGAAGAAAACAATTTGAATCACCAACTATTTTGGAAAAGTAAAAGTTAAAACTTGCAACTTCATTTTACATGCTCAATCAATCTATAGACATTAATATTAATCTTTAACACTCAAAATTTTCATAAAAAATCCCCATTTTTGCTAATATAATTATTAATCTTTAATTTAGAAAAATATTTTTCATGATTTTTTTTAATTTTAAGAAACATAACTCTGGTATCATACCTAATATACTCTAACGATATGTTAGGCAACCTCTTGAAAACAACTAGTAGTAGTCAAATGCATAAAGGAATACCTAAATTTAGGAATGAATACATGAACTTGATCTGCAATTTTCAATTGTTCATGAACCAAATTTAGATTGCAATTAATTAAAAATAACAGTTTAATGCACAAAACATTCTGCTTTAGCATGATTCAGGAACGACCCTCATCATAAGAAATGTCTTATAGACTACCTAACCTAATACGAGTATTAGTGATTATTTCCACAACTCGAACTCATGACCTATAGATCATGAGGAGATAACTTTACCGTTGTTTCAAGGCTCGTTAGTCCTTATATATTCGGTTGCCATACTAGTTGGATTGTGATTATTGGCCTGTTTTTTGAGTGACATTTGGAAGTGATATTTAACAGTTACTCTGCATCTGACCACATTTGGAAGTGATATTTTGAAGTTCCTTAATTATGAAATTTAATTTCTTATGTCCTAAGTAATAAATGAATAATAGGTAATAAGTAGTTACTTTGCTAGCTGTTATTATTGCTTCTTAAAGAGACTATCTTTTTAGATGGTGTTTTAAATTAGCCTAATGGTACAATTTGATAAGGCTTTATTTGTATTTATTATTATTATTGTTGTTGTTATCGATAAGGTATACTTTGTTATTGTTGTTGTTGTTATATATATTTAGAAGATGAGAGAATGACCATCCATCTCAATCTTCCAATGTCGAGCATCCAAGAGTTTGAGTAGATCTGTCAATATGGATCGGCTTAGCCTCAAAGGGCTTGGAGATAAATTGCGACGAGTTAACCTGCCAATTAGATGTACTTTTTAAAAAAACACCTTTGTCTTTCAAATGAGCGTATTTTTAATTTCTGTTAGTCAAATGAGTTGGTCTTTCAATTTTGTTCTTGGTAATCAAGCTTATGTTTAGCAGAGCATAAGTTCCTTAAAAACGATAAACGTAAATTATGAAATATTACGATACAAAAATTTATATCTTGCGAGAAAAATTATTTTCCTTAAGAGATCAAAATTAAACACAAGCACAAAATAAGGGTAAAAATGTCAACGACCCCGTTAAAATAGTCAACAACAATAACAACGACAACAAAATCTAATATAATTTCATAAGCGAAGTCTCGAACTCTTTCAAGCCTAGCCCTAAAAGAGTTGTGGGTTGGCCCATACTAAAAAACATTGATCTTACATAAGCTAAAAAAATCAGTCCAAACCTATCAAACAAGGCTAGGCTGGCCAGCCCAAATGTCAAAGCCCATAATCTTATGCTTCTTAGAAGATAATAAAATAACCGCGTGAGCTCTGAAATCGAACTTATATCTCTATTAACATAAGTAATATACGAACTAAATCATGTCTCGTAAGACATATTTGTGCATTATGAACTAAACTTATACGTCTAATAACACAAATTACGCAGAAATTAAGTTAAGTAGCATAATTTATGTTATATTCTGATTCAAAAATATAAACTTATATCAAAGACATTTTTAATCGGAAGATAAAGAAAAAATAAAAATAAAATTGAAAATCATCAATAATTTTATGGGCTAATTTTATCCCGATAAGTATGTAATGTAATAAGTTTGGTTAAACAACTTTTAAACAAATGGGTTTAGAGTGGTGGTTGACATGCAATTGAGGTATCCCCATAATAATGCAATTTGATTGAAATTTTTTTGAGATGAAAGGAGATTTCTCCATCTTTTTTATCTCCTTTCATCGTCCCTCACAATCCATCTTCATGGATTATTAAGCGCAAACACCTCACCGCCGTCGCCGCCGTCGTTCTCCGTCAACCGTAAGTTCGTTCTTCTTCTTCTTCTTCTTCTTCTTATTTGAATCACTTTTTTCATTAATTCCGATTATGTAGAGTTGTATTTGTGTGTCAATTTTGTGTTTTTTTGTTTGTTTATAGGCATTTTGTTTTTTCCATGTAGGCGTTCCTAAATATCAGATATTGTTTCGTTTCTATACAATTTTTCACATTTTTAATGAATTCAAACTTGTTGAAAATTTTCAAATTTAAATTTTGATGTGATTTTTCCAACATTACATGATACCTGATGATATATATGTGGAATTAACATCTTAAACTATGTACATATTTAATATTTGGTATGAAAGATGGAGAAAATATGCTCATTGTACAATGCACATGATGAAAGTTTGCAAATTTTGTTGCTATTAGATAGATGCTTTCAAAGTTTTGATATGATTTTTTCTATTGTTAAACAACTTTCATGGTACGTAATACTCTGTGCGTTTCAATTTGTTTGTTAGGTTTTGACTTGATATGGAGTTTGAGAAAGTAAAGAACTTTTGAATCTTATGGTATTAAATTAAAGATACGTAGAATGTACCAAAATGCCGCCTTTAATCTTGTGGTCTTAAATATGTTATGTGAAAAATTAGAATTAGAGAGTTGTCAAAAAAAAGAAGAAAAGAGGCATTCTTTTTGAAACACAAAGTAAAAAGAAAAGTAGGACAAATAAATTGAAACAAAAGTGAGTAATATATATGTCAAACTAACATCTTAAACTTTATATCTAGTTAAAGACTTGGTATAAAAAGCGGAGCATGTATGGTTGTTGCACTTGATGGTAGTTTGCAAATTTTGTTGTCATTAGAGGCTTTCAGTTGAATTTGCATTGAATCTGAGCTTCTTGACAAATGCTTCAGATAATGCCGCCTTTGCTGGTCACCATGATTAAATTGCTTAATTTTTCATCAAATCATGATGTCTCTCGTATTTAATAGTAGTTACTAACTAAGAAATTATTGACATCCTAGATATAACATCTTTGGCCGCTGGCAGACTGAAGACATGCCTTTCTACTTGAATGCCATATATATATATATGTAAAGAACAAGTGTATATAACATTGAATATGTTGTCTTAGAACTCGCAACATTTAAATCCGTGATCAATCTGACCTACTCCTTTGTTGCTCTGCTTATTTGCCCTGTTCTTTTTGTAAAAGGCGAGTTGTCTTGTTTGTTTTCTCTATTTGCATATCAAATAAGTTCGAAATTTTTTGGTTGTAATAGATGTATCAAGTTGGTATCCATCATGAGGGAGATAGTTTGGAGCATCCTCCTTCGCTTGCCAATGGTGGGGCCCATGAATCAATAGATACAGTTGGAAAAGATGGGAAAGGTGGACAAACTCCACAGGGAAAGAGAAAAACGGAGCTTCCATCAAAGGTGGAAAATCTTTCCTTATTTTACTTTCTCAGGCTTTTTTCTTAACCGTCTTTAATACTGAATCTGTTTGTGTTGTTTGACTTCAATTGTGAGTTATGCACTGCTTTTTTTTTTTTTCAATAGAGGATTTAATTAACTTAGGCTTCAAGATTGCTAAAATGAAGAATGACTAATAGGTGTGTTGATGGAACAATGAACAGGCAAGAACGTAAGGGAGAGAAGCATTAACTAGCTCAAATATGTGTAGCTACTGATTGTGTAACTGTCTTGCGTCTTATATTTTGCCTTGCAGTTCCCTTTTTTGAATATTTCCAGGAATCTAGTATTGGCATACCAAAGTCTTGGGGTGGTATATGGAGATTTGAGCACATCACCGCTTTATGTCTATAGGA
Organism: Solanum acaule; assembly: GCA_036250505.1. Lineage (NCBI taxonomy): Eukaryota > Viridiplantae > Streptophyta > Magnoliopsida > Solanales > Solanaceae > Solanum > Solanum acaule. The sequence goes on along the minus strand of JAJOOR010002450.1, from coordinate 27,718 downwards.
GTGTATTTGACGGGAAGTTGCAAGATTATCAGTCTCCAGAAACAATATTTGGTGCATTTTCATTGATCTTCTGGACAATAACACTCATTCCTTTGCTCAAATATGTATTTATCGTATTGTGTGCAGATGATAATGGTGAAGGTATGTTAAAGATAGACTCTACGTTAGTCAATGTTTATGGAAGAACTCATATACCTGATTATCTATGACGAATACACTTATATACATCCAGGTGGTTCATTTGCTCTTTACTCTCTGCTCTGTAGACATGCAAAGTTTAGTCTACTTCCCAACCAAGAAGCAGCTGACGAGGAGCTATCTTCTTACAAATATGGCTACTCTGGGCGGTCAACAGCATGTTTACAGTTGAAGAGATTTCTTGAGAAGCATAAAAAGTCACGTACAGTATTACTTGTTATTGTTTTATTGGCTGCTTGTATGGTCATAGGCGATGGTGTCCTGACACCTGCAATGTCAGGTAGAAACTATTATAACAACTACTACTGTATTATTTTATGTGGTATTAGCTTGTGTAACTATGTAATTTACAAGCTAGAATTCGTTTCAATGAGTTGGTTTCTTACTCATGGAACGATTCTAGATAGTAAATTAGGAGTATGGACCAAGTGTTTGTGGGGCCTATTTTATGCTTGAAGTCCTTTAAGTCGAGCCGATTTGAGTATATGTTCTAATTAGGATACCTTTTCACTGTGACAGTTATATCATCGATGTCAGGGATACAGGCTGCTGCAGATCACCTAACTCATGGTAGCTTTATCGTAATTTACCTATTTGTGTTTAGTTTTGATGGATTCAATTAGTCAGCATTTGACAACAGTCTTAAGGCATTGACTATCAAAATATCTCTTATTGTAGATGGAGTGGTGTTTCTTTCTTGCATAATATTGGTTGGCCTGTTCGCTTTACAGCATTCTGGAACCCACAGAGTTGGATTTTTGTTTGCACCAATCGTGCTCATCTGGTTGATATCAATTATGATCATTGGGTTGTACAACACTATCATTTGGAATCCCAAAATTGTGTCTGCTCTTTCGCCCTATTATATCGTCAAGTTTTTTAGGGAAACAGGAAAAGATGGTTGGATTTCTCTTGGAGGTATTCTCCTCTCAGTTGCAGGTATATGAAGTCTATTATCTCTTAACTCTGTAATTATTTCGGCATTATATAAACAAACTCTCAAACATGGCCTCTGACAAGTAACCACTCCAATTTTGACAGTGAACATCTAGACACCTTAACTCGTCTATACTGTGTCAGTTGAACACTCCAACCTACAAAATGATCATCTAGACACCTCCAAAATTTTTGTGTCACGTCAACGTAGGGTGTCCATGACCATGAGACATAATAGGGACGAGTTGGAGTGTTTAGTTGTCACTTGAGACCAAGTTAAGATGTCTAGATGTGCACTCTCAAAGTTGGTGTGCTTACTTGTTAGTTGAGGCAAGTTTGAGTGTCTGTTTATGTTATTTATACAAGAAATCATAGTAAACTTTGAGAATTCAGAGCAGTTGTTTGTGCAGACACTTTTTGAATGACGGTGAGATAAAGATTTACTAGAATTTTGGATCTGATTTCCATTTGTTTTCATTTATCAGGTACTGAAGCTATGTATGCAGATCTTGGTCATTTCTCTGCCTTCTCCATGAGGGTAAGTCAAACTATTTCTTGGAGTGGGACTAGATTAAACTGTGGACCGTGAAAACTTTGTGCTCGTACTCGTCTATAAGCTGAGTGTCCTGGTGTCTGGCAGATTATATTGTCCGTAGTTGTCATTTTTTCTGCATCATATTGTTCAACGTCCTAGTTAACTTGTTGGATTCCTGGAACTTACACCATGTCTATCTGAATTCGTTTTGTCCAATGCAGATTACATTTGCATTTGTGGTGTATCCGTGCTTGGTGATACAGTACATGGGTCAAGCTGCTTTTCTGTCAAAAAATCTAGATTCCATTCCAAATAGCTTCTATAGCTCAATACCTGGTTGGTTTTTGTTTTTCTTTCTCTTTGTAACAGCTTAATGTTTTTATGATAAATTATTCAATCCTAACTGCTGGTTTACGCTATCCATGCAGATGGTGTATACTGGCCTGTTTTTGTTATTGCAACCCTTGCAGCCATAGTAGGCAGCCAATCTATCATCACAGCCACATTCTCAATCGTCAAGCAATGTAATTCACTAGGTTGCTTCCCGCGGGTCAAGATTGTCCACACCTCAAAGCATAAAGGGCAGATCTATGTACCAGAAATAAATTGGATCCTGATGATTCTCACTCTTGTTGTGGCTATTGGGTTCCAAGATACAACTTTGATTGGAAATGCATACGGTAAGCCTTCTTGTGTGCTAAAGATGTCTTATTTGGTCTAAAGTATAAACATCCCTCTATGAGACTTTAAATATCAAGCAACTCTCTCGACCAATTTTCTCTACAGAATCTGATTTGGTTTACATGATTCTGTTCTTCTAAATGCTGCTCCTTTTCGTAGTGTCTTCCCGATTTTTTTTAATTTTCAAGCTTGTGCTGGATGATTTATATATGTCCAATAAAGAAGATCTCTTGCAAAAAGAGAATAACAATTAAACTGAAACATAAATGGTGAACAAGGAGGATTCTCTAATTGGATGACATTTAAAAAAAAAACAGCCGGTTGCACTAAGCTCCCGCTATGTGCGGGGTTCGGGGAAGGGACGGACCACAAGGGTCTACTGTATGTAGTCTTACTCTCCAATTTTCAAGAGGTTGTTTCCATAGTTCGAACCCATGACCTCCTGGTCACATGGCAACAACTTTACCAGCTATGCTAAGGTTCCCTTCCTCTAATTGGATGACATGGAGAAGTAAAATATTCCGTGTACAAGGGCTTTTTTATCTACATTACTGCAGTTAATAAAGTCCAGCTTGCCTTTCATAGTTGGATTTTTTTCTTTCTAAATTCGAGTCATTCTATAACTCTTGAATTAAACTTTCTTATAAACGTTTTTTTTTCAGGGCTAGCTTGCATGACAGTTATGTTTATCACAACATTCCTCATGACACTTGTTATAATCTTTGTGTGGCAAAGAAGTTTAGTATTTGCCGCTGCTTTTCTCCTGTTCTTCTGGTTCATCGAAGGTCTCTACCTATCTTCCGCAGCCATTAAGGCTCCACAGGGAGGATGGGTATCCCTTTTGCTCTCTTTTATCCTCTTAGCCGTCATGCTTCTGTGGCACTATGGAACTCGCAAGAAGTACAAATATGACCTGCACAACAAAGTTCCATTGAAATGGATCCTTGGCTTGGGTCCGAGCCTTGGTATTGTCCGCGTCCCAGGGATAGGGCTAATATACTCCGAACTGGTAACAGGAGTTCCACCTATCTTCTCTCACTTTGTCACAAATCTCCCTGCGTTTCATAACGTAGTGGTGTTTATATGTGTCAAATCTGTTCCTGTACCTTATGTCTCATCCGATGAACGCTTCCTCATTGGTCGTGTTGGCCCAAAACCATATCGCATGTATCGTTGCATTGTTCGATATGGTTACAAGGACGCACAGCAAGATACTGGGAACTTTGAGGACCTTCTCATCCAAAGTCTAGCAGAGTTCATCCAAATGGAAGCTGTGGAACCACAATTATCAAGCCCCGATAGTTCATCACTTGATGGTAGGATGGCAGTTATAAGCACAAATCTACAGTCACACTCACCATTTATCATAGATGATGAGGATTTTGAAACATGTTCCACCATTCAAAGCAGTAAGTCACTGACACTTCAAAGTGTAAGATCTTCTTACGATGATGGGAACCATGAAAACAGGAAACGACGAGTCAGGTTCAACTTACCAGAGAACTCTGGCATGGATCCTGAAGTTCGGGACGAGCTTATAGATTTGGTTCAGGCAAAGGAGGCAGGGGTTGCATATATAATGGGACACTCATACGTGAAGGCACGTAGATCGTCTTCTTGCTGGAAGAAATTTGTCATTGACGTTGCATATTCATTTCTGCGCAAGAACTGCAGAGCTTCAGCTGTTGCACTTAACATTCCTCACATTAGTCTTATTGAAGTTGGCATGATATACTATGTCTAGAGAGAGGCTTGAAACCAAGAGAACGTCGAACGCCTTCATCGGAGTTGCCTGCAGAATTCTCTTTTCACAGGTAGATGAACTTTTTTTTTGAATATTTTTGTCCCAAATACCAAGTCTTGCTCACCACTAATCTTTGTATTGTTAGTATATATTTGTTATCTCAACTCTTTTCACATATGACCTGTATTTATTTGTGTATTTAACAGTTAGATAGAGACAGTAGTTATAATTTTAATAGGTGATTTAAGCTATGATTGAAATAGCTATATAGGCTTTTGTAATCTAAGATTTTGAATTTTTCCTTTTTAAAAAAATATTGTCAATTATTTATGAACATTTGTGGATATAACGCTTAGGATCAGACAAGTTATAGTTTGCACCTTAAATTTCCAGATGCAATTGATTGATATATTTGTTTGAATTATGAGTAACTTGTTTTATAATTGTCATAGTTATACACATTTTCAATTTTGAACCATTAGTTCCAAGGGCAAGTTGATCTTTTACCATCTTTACGTAGGTGTTTCAATTTATTTGTCTGATTTTGACTTGACACGAAGTTTAAGAAAATAATTTTTTTTTTGAATTTTGTGATATTAAATTAAAGATATATAGAATATACCAAAATATCTTTTATTTATTCTTGTGGCTTTAAATATGTCAAGTAGAAAATTGAAATTAAAAAGTAGCCATAAAGGGAGGAGACATTCTTTTTTCAAACGGATAAAAGGAAAGTAAGACAAACAAATTGAAACGAAGGAAGTATTTACTAACCTTGATAAATCAAGTTTTAGCACACGCTATAGAAAGATCGTTATAATCAACCTACGGCAGTATGATACATACCATAAAAAGATTTCGTAAAATTTAATCAACACTCCATATACTTTTACATGTTCAGTATTGACTTCGCCATTTTTGTTTTTTATACTTCTTTTTCCTATTTTGGATAGGAGGTGGGAGAGAACTAATCAATTTTGAAGTTCCAATTCACATAGAACCAATTTGAAGTCCAAAACTCGAAACTTGAAAGAGTACTATTATCCAAAACTCAGAACTTGATAGAAAGTGCAACATTTTCTCAAACAAGTGCAGCTTTTACAAGAACGTTTACATCCAGCATCAACGAGTAGACGAGGAAGGAAACCGAGAAGTGGAGGGAACTTTTTCCCCCCTCCTTCGTAGCTCAGTTTCAAATTGGATGTCTAACCTTATTAGTCATAGTAACTAGTTGGGATGGTAATGCGAGTGAGATTCTGTTTAAAGGTGAAAATCCAGAACCTTGTTGCGATAAGAAGGATCGTCTACTCTGAAGGCTTTAGGTGGTGCTCAAACAAAGATGCCATCTCAATCTGAAACATTAAACACAATATATGCATTCAAGATCAGTCACTTGTTGCAAACAGAACACTGAGTCTAAGTTATTGATGTTTAAGTTTCAACAATTCTATTCGTCAGAGGTTTTTAATCACATATTAAGGCAGACAAATTTAAGCAGAATCAGACACTATTGAACTTGTTTTGAGGATAAAATCTAATTGTCACACAATCACAGGCAACTTACAGCTGTCAATGCTGTTTCGGAGCCTTTATTCCCAGACTTCCCACCAACGCGATTGAAAGCCTGCATTATATTACGATGTTGGTTAGCATACATGAGCAAGATAGATTCACACAGCCAAGAAGAATATTGCAAATTTAGTTCCAAGGAGAGTATATGTTACACAAATCCATAAAAACTAACAGCCACTATCAAATCTCTGTTAAAGTACATGAAACAACAATGACTATCTCGCGTACAAAGCTACAAGGTATAACCTCTCAGCTGATGTAGATTATACTGTCGGTGATTTCTTTATTCCAACCACTATTTATACAATGGACAAAGAAGATAGAACATCAACACAAGTATAACAGCTAATTGCTTACCTGCTCTAAGGTATCACATGTCAAAACACCAAATATGCAAGGAGTACCTGCAACTCATTACATAAGAGAAAATTTAGTTTGATTAGCCAGTTGAAAAAATGAACTGAAAATAACATATAACGACAGAAGAGGTAGTTATTATTTATAACAGAGGTAATCAAACCACCTTGTACCTTGATAAATTCATCAGAAATCCTATTATACTGCTCAGAAGCACAACCATGGAGTAAATATGACACCAGGACTAGAGCATATGAACTCACACAGTTTTTAACTAGGATTCTAACATAGGATCTTCAAGTTGTTGTACTATGCCTGAGTGTCCGACATAGCCTAACCATCTAAGACGACAGTTTAAGACATAAGTAGTTTTCAACGACCCTTCTTTTCATCTTTCATGTGTACTTACACCTTTTGTCGGTTATCATTTCTAATCTTATCAACCTTGTATGTCCAAACATCCAGATTAACAAATTCATCCTGTGAATATGTTAGGACTTTAGAAGCCTAGCAACCGCATATTACATGTTTAGTCTCACAACGCTTTGTAGAGCTTGCCTTTCACTTTGTTGGATGATGGTCCCATAACAATCCTCTATTTCAACCATCATATTTAATTCCAGATATTACATTCGAAGTTCAAAACAATGTTCCAAAATCTTATCTATCAATAATACTGAAGAGTTGCAAAAAGATTAAATATTAGCATACTTATTATTGCTCATGTGGATTATAATGGAGTATCTCACCTGAATTTAGACCTGCTGAAAGTACTCCAGATGTGGCCGCATTAACGACTGCATCATAGTGAGATGTATCACCTCTGATCTACTAGCCACAAAGCAAAAAAGTTACATTAAAGACAATGATACACATCACCAACAAGAAGAAAGGAAATATTAGATTATGATTCGGACATAGGGAAAAGCAGAAAGGCGCTTCAGTCTCTTGTCTGTGATGGATTTTTTCTTTCTTCGGGTTTGAAATGCAGAGTTTTAGCTTTATATTACCTTTTCCTTTCCAGATATTTATTAACTGAGAAAGAAATCCACCAGGGTAGTGTTTATCAGTATGTTCAGATGAGGTTACTCCACAATAAGGCACTGAAATTCACGCATTCCTCCCTTACTATGTCCAACTAAACGTTTGACCAGTCCAACAAAGAAAAATTAGAAGACACTGACCTAAATCCACAGATTTTTCCCTCCCTCACATCAATGTGAATTAGTTAAAGATGTCCATTAAATGAATCCAAGTATATATCTTCTGTAAGGAATCTAAAGTTCAATAGCTTCTTCATTTAATAATTTGACCAGTCAGTCAAAATAGCCTAGTCAATCTGTCTGCTGTGCTAGAGTTTTATTTGCTCAGCTTTATACTTCCATTGTTGAAGGTAGAGGGTAGCAAATAAATGCCAGTCTTCACATCATACTCTAAGCTGCTTCCCCTTCCGTAACTCAAAAGATCAGTTCACTCACAATGATGAACACATAAGACAAGCCAAAACAGAATAAACCAAAAGAATAACTTGAGCATCTTACCACAATCATCCATATTTCCATACACAATACAAAAGATATCATCAAATGAAACAGAATCGGAGTAGGCAAATAATGTAGGAGGAAAAACTACCAAGGTAAACTTATGTTTGGAAGTGAGCTTACCACAGCCCCAATGCAGAGTATTGCTTGATATTTCTGTGACTTTCCAAGAAGCTGTGCAGTCACGCCGATTTCAAAACAACCAGGAACCCACACAACCTGCATTATGACGACAAAACTAGATGACGCCATGAAATGGAAGAGACAACTTCCCACCACGCCTTATTCTGTTTTCGATCTACTGATACAACATTCTCCATAACATAGAAGTGCCATTTATCCCACAGTAGATCTTTATACTCTCATAGAGGGGTATTATGTAGCAATCAATCTATCATTTAGATTTTTCATGGCAAGTGGACCTTCTGTAGTAATTGCATCAAGTTTAAGAGAAAATACAGGTTTTGGGGGAAGGGAGGATTAGATATAGAAAACATACATCGATATCTTCCTCTCTAACCGAGTAATTGTTGAAAGTCTCCAAAGCTCCCTCCAAAAGCTTCTTGGTGATCAGATCATTAAAACGTGCAACCACCTTTAAAACCAACAGATGGTCAGTCATTTCCAATAACACTCTATTAGAAAGATTGCCAATGAAATGAACTCAACTTCTATATGACTTCAAGTAAAACCAAAAACATAACGGAACTACAGATCAAATCCGAATTGTATCAATTGACTTTCACAATTTCTTCAAATGAAACTATTAATTCTTGCAATTAAAAATCACCACTTTAAACTGCTGTTGCCTCTTTTCCATTTTACGTGACACTTTTTCCTTTATAATCTATTCCAAAGTGATTGGCATACTTCTGTTCTTGAATACTCTTTTCTTTTTTAACATTTCAGGTTGCCCTTAATGACAATTGACATGCTATTATTGGAATTAACAAAGCATGATAACCACCTTATACTAAGGTACTTTTAGTATGTTTATTCCTCCGTCCTATGTCCTATGTTCTATTTTATGTGACACTGTTTGACTAGAAGTGAAGTTTAAGAGACGACGGAAGACCTCTGATATATAAGATAAAAATATTCCAAGTATCTTTCTTTCTTGTATTAAAAAAACTAGCTTTTATATTAAGTGAGGTCCAACAAGTCATGTCATAAAACAAGATGTGTCTTAATCAATCACTTCTACACTATCAGTATACATAATTTAAATCCATCTCAATTGTTTTTCCATTTCTTAAATTCCTTGTCTACTAAATCACAACCATATGTAAGAAAAAAGCTACTCCCTTTGTCGCAGTCCCAAAAAGAATGACATATTTATAGCTACACAAGCATCTATAACTTATTATAGACGTCAAGTTATAAAAGTCGTGTCAGATTAAGCTACATCACATAAATCGGGTCTAAGGGAGAATGCTTCATTTCTTATCACCCTATTAAATGAAATGCTAAGACTATTGTATTGAACTGTTGCTCAAATCTTTAAAAAATGCCATTTTTTAGATGATCCGACACGAGTATAGCAACATATTTGGAGAGTCCGAGCAATCAAACAGAAAATAGATTAAAAAGAGAGAAAAAACTGACAATTGCAAACCGATGGCCCTTAGCACAGATAACTGAACCGTTCAACTGACGAACAGCATCTGTTTTAAACAAATCCGACCCGTTTCGATCCACACAATGTCTCTCAATCGCAGGCCCAAAACCTAATCAAATCCAATTTTTTTTATAAAAAATCCCCAAATTAAAACCAAACAATATCAAATCAAATCAAATCGAAATCGATAAACGAAGAAATAATATTAACCTATAGATTGAGTGAATGACAGTGCAGGAGGTGAAGAATTTACAGTTTGTCTATGGAAAGACAAACTGTAGAACTGACGATGAGACTGCTGAGGATTCACAGATGCTGTACGAGGAAGAAGATTGCACTGTCCGAACGCTGAAGCCGCCATTTTTATCTTCTCGGACTGTAATTTGACTTTCTTCTTCCAGTTGGGTTTTGGTAACAGTAGCGTTTCTAATTTATACCTCCGTATTATTTACTTTTCTTTTTAATCTGTTTTAAAATAAATATTTCGTCAAGTTTAATTGACTCATTTTATAAAATAATTAATTGATTTTTTTCGTTAAATATAAATATGTGATATTATGTAACAAAGGAAAAAAAAAACGATACATATAACGAACTGTGTAACTGCAGGAGAGAAAGAGTCTTCTTCTAATGGAGAACAGAGAAGACTTGAAGTCAATTCTTCCATATTTACCCTTTTCACTCCGATCATCTTCACTTTTTTGGCCGGCGCCGGTAGCTGAAGCACTTACCGATCTCTCGAAAGGTCCTCATCACAGCAAAATTGACTCCGGCGAAGTCCTCTTCATCGCCATTTCCGATATTCGAAACTCTCTCTCCCTCCACGATTTTTCAATTGATACTTCTGCTTCTCAAGGTTTTGCTCTGTTCTTCGATGATGTAAACTTCTTTTCCCCTAATTCTCTGTTCATGAACACATATATTGTATTATCGTAGCACAAATTTCAATATTTTTTGCTAAAAGTACAGTAGTAGTTTGCGTTTAGATAATTAGTTTGAAAAACATTTTTGATAATATTAGAGCAATAATTTGTGCTTGATCAACGTTAATAGGTTGTGAAAAAGTTTCTGTTTTTATTATCGTGATTTATAATACTTTATATATAGTTTTCAAATAAATTGAAGTTTCTATGTCCGAATTTCGTTTGCCTCTGCACTCTGAATAAAGCCAAACAAATTTAAATAGAGGGAGAATGAGTTATTTTTTCCAAAAACCTCAATTCTCTAAAATAAACACTTTTGACTTCCCAGAAACTTGGTCGAACAAGCTACTGGTCTATTATGAAAAAACGTTTGATCTGATGCGGTTGTCTACAAAATGCTGGATTGTTTGTGCAGTTGCTTCCTAGGGATGAAGCTGCAAAATGGTTCGAAGAAGTGGTGCCACAATTGGCTAACTTGCTTTTGAGATTGCCTTCATTGCTAGAAACTCATTATGAGAATGCTGATGATGGAGTTTTGAAAGGAGTTAAAACCGGTCTTCGCTTGTTGGAATCACAAGAGCCTGGCATTGTCTTTCTTAGTCAGGTAGTAGTTTAGAATTTTATGTATATATATATATACACTATATGTTAACTCTCCTTATTTTTTATGTGTGGCTGGTTTTTATATTGTGACACTCCTTAGTAAAACTCTGGCTCTGCCACTGCCGGTTGGTGTGGTTGTGGCCAATATGCAGGCCGGAAAGAGCTATCCTTCTTTAAAGCAATTAGCTTCCCGTTCTAGATTTCTTCCTGTACCGAATACACCCAAATGAGTTCATCCCTTTAACTGATTTCTGCAGCAGAATTTGATTATTCAATGTTGTAACAAGTATCTGTAGCATTAATTTTCATGGTTTTCAATATTCTTTTCTAGGAATTAATCGGTGCTCTTCTTGCATGTGCGTTGTTTTGTCTATTTCCTACCAGTCATAGAGGTGCTGTTGACACCCAATTTTGACCCTCCTTTCTTCAAAATTATTATTTTTTGAGCTTCTAAGTTAATAAATATGTTTACCATTAATTCCTATAATACTTACGACTTACTACTATTACTATTTTATTATTCATATTATTTGTTTTATGATTGTCATTCCTTTAGAATTAGTATAAAATTATTTTTTAAACTTTCTATTATTGTCATCATATTTCAAAGTTCATACTTAATTAATTAGTTATAAATTAGTAATATTTTTCTAAATCATTAGCGAAAATTAATATTACTTATATATTATGTTAGTTATTAAATTCGAAGCTCAAAATAATTATTTTTAAAGAAGGAACAAGACCAATTGGGCTGCCAAGTCTGCCTAAAGCCTTCTAAAACGTAGCAGCCCAAGAGCTAAGCCCAAAAAATCTACAGCCAAATTCAGCCCTAAACTTATCTTAACTTCCCAAAATACCCTTTATGTTTTAAATCAGTAAGGGTTTCACAACCCTTCAGCAGCTACATCTGCACCACACCTTTCTTCCCTCCATTTTCGGAAAGGCAACAAGTTTTGTCAACTATGCACAGAGGTTGAGTACTCCATTTTCATGCTACTATCTTGTCAATCACGTGAAGAGAGAGTTCACCTAAAATGTTCAAAATTCAAACGGCTCTTTTGACTCGACTTTAAAGAAATCCCGCCCAAATCAAGAACCCTAATTCCATCCTATAAGTATTAGGAGAAAGTGTCTGTTTTGGACAAGTTTTGGCAGCCGCCGTCGTCCTCAAAACAATCATTTAGCAATTGTTTCTAACCTTTGAGAAACATTTTTTCTCTATCCTTTTTGGTTTTTTGTTTGGTCTCATAGCAGCCAATACATATATTTTTGCTGCTCGATTATTCTCTCTGTTGTCCAAGTCGAGTTCGAATTCGGAATTCATCGATCATAAGATTCGGGACCTGCACCCCGGTTCACTGCCCCGCAACAGGTGATATTCTCCTTCTATGTTTCTCTGTTTTCGTCTATTTTTGAGAAGGTCATGTATCAGGAGCAATTTCAGCTTTGCTTAGTTATTATATAAAACTGATGCTTAAAAATTGGATTTGTTCGAGACTCATACAAATCTGAAGTTATATTCCTTTCACTTTAGTTGTCACTTGCTTAAGGAATGTTTTCATTTTGTGTGTAATTATTCATCTAAATCAGTTTATGTTTTGAGTTAAAATCACTTCATGCTTTCATTCTGCAAATTGTGATTAGTGTTTGCTCATTGGTTTCCTTTTGAGAAATAACTATGCTCGCTGCCTGCAACATCTGCCCTATATTACTATTGAAATCAGTTTATCTTTCCGTGTTAACCGTTAATTTAGTATCTCTGTATGATGAGAAATGTGCAGCTCATGTTTTTGTATATAGAAATTTGTTCAAATTAGATTATCATTATTGCCTGCTTAGCGTGAAGTTTTGTACAGGTTTTGTGCATCCTTCAATAAAAAATGTAAAAGAATTTGTGTTTTAGGCTCTAGACTTTGCATCAAGTATAAGCTTAAGTTCTGGGTGTCTTTGTTAGTTAATTTACGTGTATGGATTTTCTTTGTTTTAGTTTAAATAGTAGCAGGTGTAACATTACAAAGTCTTGGTTATTTCATCTTTTTTTTTAGGGCTACTTCTTGTAATTTAGTGGTTATGGACTTTAGATTTTTTTTTAAAAATAACATGTTATAAGTCATTAGTTTTGAATTGATTAAGAGTATTCATAATTGGCAAGACATATTATCTCGTTCGGCATGCGTATGTTTTTTTTTGGTTTTTTTTTGGATGGTATATTTGTTATGTGACTTTATTTGTTTCTAATTTATTCAATATTGTTTAAAGTTGAATTGCCTTACTAATCTCTTCATCCTCTCATTATTTGCATGAACTTTGGAGCAAAATGGAGTCTTTGATTCAAGACTCTAGCAAGTTATCGAGTCTCATAGACTCAATATTATCCTCACACCCGCACATGGAGTCTTCACTACACCTTTGATCATTCGAAATTGCAAGCAAAACAAGTGGTCCTATCTTGGAGTCACCTATAGCTACTTACATTTTGCATTATTTGTTTATGTGTTTTCTTTCATGTTATACTTGCTTGTGTGATTTAGATATTTCTAGTTTGGATTCATAATAGTTGACTTAATATAGATGTTTGGGTATCTTTAGCTAGAAACAAACATTTATTAGTCGCTTTACCTTTTATAAACTTCATTTGGCAAACCATTTTTTAAAACACTTATTCATTTTGCATCATCTTTAAACTCACTAATTTATTAAGTTTTGTTCAAACTTGGCAATATCTTTCAAGGAAAAAATATTTTGTTCTAAACTCTTTATTTTTCTTAAACTTTTTCTAAAAGAGAGCATCTTGTCGGTTAATGAGCAAATGTTTATTTTTTTTTAAATTACTTTTTTTAGCTATGGATTTGTCTAAATTGATCTAAAGAAATTACTCTTTCTTAAATCTTTTTCATTCTAATAAATTGCAAAAGCGCTTTTAAAATAAAAAATGTTTTCCAACTTGGTTATTCAATCACTTAATATTTAACACTCATATCTTTCTTTTAAAATTAATTAACCTAAGTTTGGTCGGTAACCGTCTTTAACGGATCTTAAAGAATGCTTTACCCCTTCCCTTTAAGATAACTAGAACCCTTACCTAGAATCTTTTTAAGTTAGTAGACCTTAATTGAAGTCAATTTTAGTATTACTTAGTTAAATATTTAGGTGTCCTAATTCACCGTAATAATTAGATGGCGACTTCTTAAGTTAGTTAATAATTTGGAAATCACCAATATGTTGTACACGTTTTGACCTCGAGTTAAAATGGGGTATAACAACTACACCAGAATGAAAAAATTGTGGGAAGAACTCAGTACCTTAGCAGCTAATCACATATGCAACTGTCGATGCACCTGTGGTGCCAAAGATATCATGTATAAGGCTGAACAAGACAGGCGCTTGATCCAATTTCTCATGGGGCTAAACGAGGTTTACACAATAATGAGAGGAAGCATTCTCATGATGACTCATCTACCCTCTATGGGACAAGCATTTGCACTTCTTGTGCAGGAAGAAAAACAAAAGGAAATCAGACCACACAACCAGATGTTTGCTGAATCTGCTTCTGTAGCTGCAAGTGTTTCAGGCACTAAGACCTTCAAAACGAACTACACATCCAACACCAACACTAATGAAGCCAGCTCTAGTAGGTCTAGACTCTTTTGTGAGTACTGTAAGAGATCAGGACACATAAAAGACAAGTGTTACAGACTACATGGATACCTTTCTCAGTCAAATCAAGGACAATGTTAGATCTCACAGAACAATTCATATAACTAGAGGAACTATGGATACAATCCACCTACAAACAATCAAAGGAACACAATTAATGGCTACAACAACAGGTTTAACAAGGGAAAGGAATAGCTGCAAATGCACATTCTGATATGAACCCTATCAAAAGTGAGGAACCACCATATAAGAATCATCAGGGAACACAACTGTCCAAGGAACAATATGATCAACTGATGAACTTGCTACAACACTTTAATAATTCTGATCCACGCAATGACACTCAGACTAGTGGAGCTACAAACTTTGCAGGTACTATTGCTTGCTTATCTTCTGTGAATTTTGATAAACTGTCTTGTGGATGTTTCAAAGAAAAGGCTGACTTATGGATCCTAGACTCAGGAGCATCTCATCATATGACTTTCAATAGACAACACCTCACTAATATCCTACAATTACCTTACCATTTACTAGTGAAACTACCAAATGGTTACAATGTGAAGGTGACAGAAGTAGGCAATGTGGTATTATCATCTAAGATCACTCTGTATAAGGTCTTACTTGTGCCATCTTTCAAATACAATCTTATAGCCATCAGTTCTTTTAACTTCACACATTAAAGGTATCGTTTTGTTTTCTAACATTGCTTGTCTGTTGCAGGCCCCTTCATTGAAGAGGCCTCTGGAGATTGGTAATGTGCATGATGGACTTTACCTCCTATGCTCAAACTGTCTCAAGAAAAGGACCAGCATTTCTGAATCAGAGAGTTGTTTTTCCAATTCTGTTTTTCCTTCTAAATCCAATCTAGTTGATAAAATGCACTGTTCTTGTCATTCTATTTCTTACTCATGTAAATTCTCCAATGTAAACAACATGTTTTCCATTAATAAAGACAGTGTTTCATCTTCTTCATACAATGTTGCATCTCACAATGATAATGTAGATTTGTTATGGCACTATAGACTTGGCCATGTGCCCTTTGTAAAGATGAAAGAAATGTCAATTCCTGTGAATTTTTCACCCAAACAACCATTTTTTTGTTCCATCTACCCAATGGCTAGACAAGTTAGATTTCCTTTTCCTGATAAAACCACAACCAGTTCCAGTGCAATTTTTTAACTGGTCTATGTAGACCTATGGGGACCATACCATGTGGCTACACATAACAATTATAAGTACTTCCTCACCTTGGTTGATGATTATAGTAGAGCCACTTAGACACACCTTCTAAGCTGCAAAAACAACACCTTACAAGTCATAAAAGCCTTTGTAACCATGGTCCATAACCAATTCAACACTTCTGTGAAACAAATCAGGTCAACAATGGCCTAAAATTCACAAATTCTGAAACATCAAGTTTTTTTCAATCCCAAGGTATTTTGCATCAAAAATCATGTCCATACACACCACAACAAAATGATGTGGTGGAAAGAAAACATAAGTATCTACTTAAAATAGCCAGGGCTCTCTCCAAACTACCAATTAAATATTGGGGATAATGTCTCCTAACAGCAACCTACATCATCAATAGACTTCCAAGTCCCCTCATTAACAACAAATGTCCTTTTAAACTATTACACAAGCAAAGACCTATGTATGCTCACATGAAAAGTTTTGGTTGCCTATGTTATCCCACTATCCCAAAGAATGAGAGAACTAAATTTGACCCCAAAACCACTCCACACGTTTTCATTGGTTATCCTTTTGGTACAAAGGGTTATAAAGTGTTGAGTCTAGCCACAAGAAAAATACTTATCTCTAGGGATGTGATTTTCTGTGAATCTGTCTTTCCTTTTACTTTTTCGGTTGATACTGGTAAGTTTCCCTTGGTACCTAACACCATACCATTTGTTGATGTCCATGCTCATTCACACTTGCACATGTCAGACACTTCACATAGAGATGCTGCAAATGATAATACCATGTGTTCTACTCTGTCCCCTGATGTTAATGAACCACAGAACAATCAACTTCATGCACTTTCATCTGTTAACATTCCCTCACCATCACCCTTACAACAACCTGCACCCTTGCTGACATTTATAGCAGAACCTAGAACATCCCACATGACACACAAAGTCCCTTCCTACTTAAATGACTATGTCCATAAGTTACCTTCTCTGAAGTCCTCACATACACCAGCTCCACCTACCTCAACCCCTGCTACTGCTTCATCCATTGTCCACATTTTTTTTTCTTGCATAATCATATAGCCTCCAATGTCAAGTTCCTAATAGTCAGCAGTTTATGAGAAACATTTGTCTTGACAGTGAACCGTGTTCTTATGAAGAAGCAGTCATGTATCCTGCCTGGCAAGCTGCTATGACACAAGAGTTTGAGGCCTTACGTACCAATAATACATGGAGCCTAGTCCCCTTACCTACATGGAAGAAACCTATTAGATGCAAATGGGTTTTCAAGATTAAACACAAGGCTGATGGTTCGATAGAGAGGTTTAAGGCTCGATTGGTTGTAAAGGGGTATACTCAGCACCCTGGAATAGATTACACTGAAACTTTTTTACTAGTTGTCAAGATGACAACTGTGAGAACTCTTATTGCTACTGCAGTCAAACAGAATTGGGACATTTTTCAGCTGGATGTCAATAATGCATTCTTGTATGGTGACTTGCATGAAGAAGTCTACATGAACCTTCCTCCAGGATTGGAAACTGATACTCCAGGTCTAGTATGCAAATTGAACAAATCTCTATATGGCCTAAAGCAAGCTAAAAGGCAATGGTATGAAAAGCTTGGTGAAGCCCTCAACTCTAGAGGCTATGTCCACTCTCTTCATGACTATTTCTTGTTTTACAAAAATGATGGTACTTTATCAGTGTTTGTGGCCATCTATGTTGATGATGTACTCCTCACAGGTACCAATATACACGAGATCAATGAGTTGAAACAGTTTCTCCATGACAACTTTCGAATCAAAGACTTGGGCAAACGTCATTATTTCTTGGGTTTGGAAATCCTCTACAGACCTGATGGGGTGATCATTTCTCAAAGAAAGTTCCTTTTAGATCTACTGAAAGATTTTGATTGCCACCAGTTGAGCACTTTTAATTCTCCTCTTGATCCCAATGTTAAGCTAAAGGCTAAGGAAGGTGCTCTCTTATCTGACCCTGGTCATTACAGGAAACTTGTTGGGAAGCTCAATTTCCTAACAAATACTAGACTTGATATTACTTATGAAGTCCAGCACTTAAGTCAATTCATGCATGAACCTAGACAACCCCATCTGCAGGCTGCTACGCATATGCTTAGATACTTGAAGAAGGATCCTACACTTGGTTTTTTTTTTTTGTCCAACAAAGCTGACTACAATATCAGAGCTTATTGTGATTCTGATTGGGCTGCATGCCCAGACTCCAGGAGATCTGTCTCAGGATACATTGTTTTACTAGGGGACAGTCCCATTAGTTGGAAATCCAAGAAGCAAGAAACAATTTCTCTTTCATCAGCCGAAGCAGAATATAAAGCACTGAGAAAAGCGGTGGGGGAGCTAGTATGGTTGAGTAGATTGTTTACTGAGTTTGCCATCCCTTTTCCAACTCCAATTTCTGTTTATTGTGACAGTCAGTCAGCTTTGCACATTGCTAGAAACCCTGTGTTTCACGAAAGGACCAAGCATATAGAAGTAGACTGCCATTTTGTCAGGACTAAGCTTCATGAAGGACTTATTTCTCTTCATCACATTGGAACTGGACAACAACTAACTGGACAACAACTAGCTGATCTTTTGACCAAAGTTCTCACTGGTATTAAACACACATCAGTCCTTAGCAAGCTGACAGTGATCCCCTCACTTCCACCTTGAGGGAGGGTGTTGAGCCAAGATATTTATCTTGTAATGCTGAGTCATAGTTAGTTACTGATAGAGTTAGTTAAAGTTAGTTACTGATTACTATTAGCTGGATTAATTAGCTGTCAAATTAGTTAGTTAGCTAAATAGATATTTCATAATTGTATATATACATACTTATATCATTGAATGCAGTTTCAGTTTGATTCTCAGAAATCACAGATCACATTGTATCAGTTCTTCAGTTTCTCTTCTTCTTCTCATTGCAAGAAGATCTAAGCTCCCATCAATGGAGATCAATTCTTAGATTTGATAGAATTCAAGATTGGGATAAAAGAAGCATCATTTGGGGTAAAGAAAGATGTATGTAAAGGATCAGAGAAATCAGAGTTCTTGCAAATACAATGATACAATTTTTTCGAAATTGTATGAGCAAGAACAGAACAAGAACTCCACAGTAGTACTATGAAAATAATTCACAGTACTAAATTTGATATTCAATTCGAAATCTATAAATTTTAAAAATAAAATTCAAAGTACAATCCATAATCTAAAACTCCAAAAAAATAATAATAATTGAGTTTTGAGTTGGTCCAAACTTTGTCCACCATTTACATAAATTGGTACGGAAGGAGTATTAAATTTCTTCCAAGTTTCACTAGGGAAAAAACTTATCCGCAGCGGATGTATACACCAAACTAAGCCAATTTCCATTATTACATGATTTAATGAAGTAAAACACATGTTAGTTAATTATGGTTCAGTAAAATAAACTATAAATTTAAACACATGACATGCATGCAATGGCTTGCTGTATACGCCTTCCGCTAGTGTTCTCATACGAAGTAATGACTTTGTTGTCATGCTCGATGTGATTAAAGCAATAATGGTGAAAGAAGGCAACTTAATTAAACATTGCAATATTTTTTATGGAAATATTTTTAGAAAAATAATTGAATTTATTTATTTATTTTTTAGTGTTTGATAGGTAAAAAAATATATTTTAAAAAGTATTAGTAATGAACATAATCTAGATAAATAGTATAGAACATGGAGTCAGGAACATGAACTAAAAGAGTGGGGTAAAGATGAGGTGTGTTAGAGTGTGGAGGATGCAAATAATGTAGAATGCAACTTGTTTTTTTCCTACTTCCCTTTTACTCATTTTTTTGGAACTTACTTTTATACAGAAAATATATTTCAAATTTTTTGATCAATCAAACATGATAAAATTAGAAAATATTTTTATCACCGAACATACCCTTAATTTGTAAAATAGATCAAGTACTTTTATCCCAATTAATTTTGTCTAGCTGTAGATTGGTTTCACGGGACTAACTTTATGCATGCAATTAACTTTGCATTATTTACTTCCTTTTAAAAAAAAAAAATAAGTTTTCACTTTATTATAAAATTAGTATTTAGTTATAAAATATACTTACATTGTAAAATTATAGCTCAAAACTTACCTTATAATTTTTTTAGCTCAAAACACAATATATAATATTATATGTTCAGTATACAATAATATACTAAATTTTCTTTCCTTTTCTTACGAAAATGTTTTAAAATTTGATATATAATATTATACACCCAATATATAATATTATATAAATAATTATAAAAAACATTTATACATCATATACATCTGATATATTAGTATACAAAAAAGTGATTTCGTATTCTTTCTTGAATTAAATCATTAGAGTCATCCACAAACACCTCAAAAATTATCCCAAGTCACCCAAAATTTTATAATTAGGCTCCTCAATACGTAATCGATCGTGTTCAACAATATCAACTTGAAATCGAACTTATTTGAGAAAATTCAATTTTAAAAAAACTTCGAGCTTCAATAATAACTGAACACTGATTTTGAGAGAAGACTGTTTTTCCGCCTCATAACACAACTCTCAGAAAAACCCAAATCCAATAATTTCCAATTCCATAATTCGCTTATTCCCTTTTTCAAATCTCTACCTTACTTAAAAGACTAAATCTCAATATGTATTATCTGATAGCTAAATGCTAATTAAGCAGCAAATTTGTCAAATTATATTTAGTTTCAATTTTACTAGATAATGATCTCTTTTGAACTTTTAATTTTTCTTGTTTATTCACAGATCCACATCATTAATTTTTTTTTAAAAAATAAAAACAATTATGAGGTGGCATACATCGTTTGTTGGGTGGAGTATTCAAGCCAATTTGATAAAATAATCATGAAATTTGGCTAATTTAGATAATCATCGAAAAGATTAGCTAAATAATTTGTACTAAAACATAATTATCTCAATAAAATTTTCAAGTCCAACTTAAAATTGGATTACAAATTTGAAAAAAAAAATACACTAAATTTATTTTCAAACTTCATCTTCACATACCAATAATATAGTGTAATGATCCGAACCGTCATTACATAGGAAAGGAAAAATGTCATGGAAAAATTTAGTCTCCCAGCCGCCAGAGCGGGACTGATGCCGCCAGGGCGGTAGCGCTCTAGTGGGATTAGTTGCCGCCAAAGCAGGATGGGCAAGACAAAATGTAAATAACGCGAAGTCTGATTTTCTCATTTTTTCCAGAACACCTAAAAGATGCATGAATCACCCCAGAACCCCTCCAAAGGCTGCTCTAGGCTTGGGAAAGAATGAGGAAGAGATTTCTAATGTGGGAGATCGATAACTTGCGGATTCTTGGCCAAATTCACCGTCTTGTCATCCGAAAATCAGAATTGGAGCTATAATTCCGTGCAGCTGCTTGGCGCCCAGGTAGACTAGGTTTATTAATTGAGTAGTTATAAATCTGTTATTCACTGCGGATATACTGAATTTGCCGGTAGAATTCATGTGTAGGCTTTCGTGCACCGAAACGATGTGTTCGTACTTATACCCTAGGTGTTCAATCAGACGTATACCGTAGGAAGAAGTCTTATTCGATGAACTAGGGATAGGAGATGGGTTGCTTTCCTAATTGTGAGATTGATATCAATTTATTTCAATATTGTATGTATGCGTGTATGCAAAGAATGATAAAAGATGGAAACGAACATAATGAATTGATTATGAACAATGCATGCCAAGAAGTTGAGTACTTGACTATATATATGTGAGTATTGTACGTTATGGATGTGATTGTATTTGTATTGTGATGCATGGGATCGGGTGTCACGTACAGGCACACTAACTTGCATTGGATCGGGTGTTACGTTTCGGC
The DNA here is from genome assembly GCA_036250505.1 of Solanum acaule. Classification (NCBI taxonomy): domain Eukaryota; kingdom Viridiplantae; phylum Streptophyta; class Magnoliopsida; order Solanales; family Solanaceae; genus Solanum; species Solanum acaule. Next base: position 6,273 of record JAJOOR010002450.1, on the reverse strand, counting down.
ACACTAACTGGGATCGGATGTCACGTACCGACATACACATGGCATTGGATCAAATGCTACGCTCTGGCACGCTAACTGGGATCGGATGCCACGATCCGGTACACTAACAGTTTGGGTATGGGTTCCATGAGAAGACCATTGATTTGTCATATATGCGTAATTACTTGAGATTGATAATGTGGAATTGGACATGCTTCCTAGAATAATTATTGGACGGTACATTATGTTCTTATATGCGGGGTTGCGTTGTTGTAAGTTAATTGGAGATATCTATTTGTGTAATGAATTTGTGAATGGTAGAGTCCCAGGTCGGGTTGCAGTATGGCAAAGGAGAACTAAGGGTCCCGGTGCTATCTTGTTATTTAGAATGTGGTCATGGGCATTATTGTTGAGGATTGGGGTGGTGTTGGTGATAGTGTTAATACTTGGGTTTTTTCCCCGGGAAGGGATTAGTATGTGAACCAATAATAGGCTTGATAGGAAGTACTATGGAGTTGGAGGTTACGTGGTGATGTGGAAAGTGTACGGGTGTATCGTGAATGGTTGGCCGGTTTGGTAGTAGAATATTTGGAATCTTCTCTGAGAGACAAAATGGTTAAGTTACGATCAAGAAGTGAATGAGTAAGGGGTTAGAGTCAAGCGTGCTAGTGGGAGTTAAGTATTCAGATATGGTAAGGATATGGAATTATAAAGGTGAAGGAATGAATAGTCTTATTGCATGTTTTGTTGGTCGATTTCTTATATTATGCAGTGGGTATCGGGTTGACCGATGATGCCTATCAGTACGTGTGGTTTTGTACTGATACTACTCTTGCTAAGTCTTTTTGGGCATAGTCTGGATGCAGGTTCGGTGATATTTCGTAGGTGAAGACGAAGGCAATCTCCAATAGCTTCTACTTTTCTTCCATGTGGTGGGAGCTGTGTCATTTACATATTGTTATGTCTTGTACTCTTAGTAGCTCTTGTACCTGTTTAGACTAGATCCCTAGGGGTGTTAATTATTTTACAAGTCTTAACTCGTATTGTCTAAAGCTTTTAATTTATGAAAACCTCCTTGAATTGTTTTTACCTTAGTTTCTTAATCTTCTGCATGTTTAAACCGTTTGGAAATTGAGGGTTCTCCTACTTAGGTGGTAGAGTAGGTGCCCGCACAGCCCGCGGGGTTGGGTCGTGACATATAGTCCCTCGAGGGATCAAACAAAGTATTCGTTTTCCCATTTACAAATATATAATCAATATAACTTCACCTTCAATTTCAACTTTATAAGTTTTAAATAAATTAACAAATTAATAATCTATGAACCCTACTAAAATTTGTGATGTGGAAAAAGCTATATGTTATTGGGAATGAGATTATTATTGATCGCTAATATATCTTGTTATCGGCTTTCTTGTTGATGTACCTTTTTTTGCCACTTTCTCACGATCACGATCAATTTTATTTTTTTTGAAATACTTTATGATCATGTTATTGAAACTGGAGAATTAGAAGTCCTCTTTTTACTTATTCAATTGAAAAGACGTTGCTAGAAATTAGTATTTACAATGAAAATAATGTAAAATTTGAAGTGAATTTTTAGATGAAAAGGGATCTCTTAATAAAAGGGATCAAGTCGAATGAGTTTGGACATTTGTATAAAGTCGCATTATAAACTTGAAAGTACATTATTATAACCTTTAAAACACTATCGTATTGGTTAAAAAAAAAACTATTTTAAAGTATAAGTTGACTACCTTTAATTTATGAGAAAAAAAAAAAGAAGAAGAGAGAATAGTCTTATTCTTGTAAAATTGAGTTTTTCGATGCCTGATGAGTGATGGGTGATCGATTAGGGGCAGAGGCAGACCCACCTTTGCTAGTAGGATGTACGTGCACCCATTAACTTAGAAAAAGATTATGTGTATATTAATCTTGAAAAATTGATAGAAATTAGGATATAATTAATCGACACTCATAAAGAGCATAAGAGTGTTCTTGTTAGGGATGGCAATGGAGCAGTGCGGAGTGGGGGTGGGGTGAATTTAGCTTAACCCGCAAAATTTTTAATTCGCCCAGCATAATAATTTTTTTCATTTTCAACCCGCCCTACCCCCTCCCCGCATGAACCCGCCCCACATAATTTTTTTAATGTTTTCTTTTTCTATTTAAGTTTGATACTAAAAATAAAATTCTTAAAAATAAATTCATTTTTTCATTAAGTTTTATTAATTTAATAGAGAATGACTTAAAAATTCATTTTTAGAGGTCAAGTGGAAACGTGTAACAAATTGTATTATTTTTTATTGAACCATTTTCATTTATTATCTTGAATATTTTAGTATCTTTAAACAAATTATCTTAATAAATAATATTTTATCACTCTTATAACATGGAAAAAGTTTAAATTAAGTTTGAACACATATACCCGCAGCCCTCCCCGCCCCGCATTAGTTTTAAAAAAACCCACTTAAACCCGCCCCACATCCCTCCTGCCCCGCATAACCTTAACCCCCCCCCCCCCCGCCCCACATAGCCTTAAACCCACCCAGCATCCGCCCTGCTCTATTGTCATCCCTACTTCTTGTGCTGCTGGTACAAAACAGAGAAATCGCTCGCGAGACTAGGGTTAGAAACCAGCTAGAATTGTTCATTATTTTTATTTTAAATTTAGCTCAAAAATCATATGTGATGCATTCGAAATTTTCAAATCATGTGTTCGTCTCTGATCAGGATAATAACTCACTTGGAACTAGAGAAATGATGACTTTTAGAAGAATTTAGATGTAACTAATTTCTTAGATGCACCTTTAGAACCTTGAAAAATGTGAAGGACTAAGGTCTAAGACTTTATACCATGAATTTTTTTTTATATATATATATATTAAATAAGTATTTTAAAAAAAATTATTTTCTAACTTTAAGTAAATAAAGAAATGCTGTTACAAAATTGATTTTTCTACTTTTGTTACGTTGAAAATTCATTTCTTTGATTTTTATGAGATTCATTCTCTTTAAAACTATATTATATTTTTATATTTTGTCTTATCAAATACGTTAGAGTAAGATTTCTAAAAATATAATAAGAGGGTGGGATGGGAGAATATGGTTTCTATTTTATTAAATTAAGTGTATGAATATTATGATAATTAAATCCCAAAGATTGGATATTGATAAATTGTGTAACAAATAGGTCCATTTAACTATTCCTATTCTAAATTTTCATGCAATTATTTTAAGACTCAACTCAAACATATGTTAAAACGTTATTTAAGCTATGTAATTTTTTTATTAGAAAACAAAACGGAAAAGAAATCGTGGGCTTTTGAGTTTTGACTTGCTAAGACCAAGTAATTATAAAATACTCATTAGTCTATCATATAGTTATGTTTGTGAGGGGGGGTTGGGTTGATAATGTCGAATCAACACAATCTAAAAGTCTAAATTGTTAATCTTTTTTACTAACACAAGTAGGTTACCCAAGCTAGCTAGTCTCGTATCTCATCTCTAATCTTTTAATTAGACGTCTTAACTTTCACATAATTTTATCTTTTTTTTTCTATTATCAACCTTTTGACTAACATTACAAGTGGGCCTAAGCTAGTCTCATATTTCATGCCTAATCTTATTATTAGACGTGTGACTTCAGCGGCACTCATGCCCAATCTTCTTATTAAACGTGTGACTTTCACGATAATTATTTTTATTATTATTAAAAATCATTGATTTATCAAATTTATAACGGGATTATCATGCAAGAATTGTCAAACCAAAATCAATAATTTTGAAATATTATTATCGCGAATACTATAAAAGACGCAAAAACATTACTCTCCATATATGATAATCATGACTTCGCCACGAGAACTACTCAATATTTCAGTAACGTATGAATTAATTATTTTTATTCATTTGCCTAAGCGTTAAATTAACCTAGCTACTCCCATGTTAAGGTGATTATATTATCTTGTGCTTATTATTATTATTATCAAATAAACTATATATATGGTAGCATTATTGATAGTGGATGCAATCTTAATTGTTAATTACTAGAAAGGAAAGTTATAACAAGAAAAAATCGCGATAGAACTTGTCTTTGATTGAGATTTAGACTACTGAAAAACTATTAGATTAATTCCTCATATAAGTCACTCATGCAATACTTTAAATATATTTATTAATTTTAAAATTAATTTATGTTTAAAACAAGTGAAGATTATAAATAAGCTTCCCAAGCCAAAACTAGTATAAATAGAAGCTCTTTGTTTCCAATTTTCCATCAGCAAAAATTTTCAAAGCAAGTATGACTAGTTTGAACAAGTTAACAATCTTTGTTTTCCTCTCAATTTGCCTTTCATCATCATGGGCTAATAACACACATGATGACTTTCTTGAATGTCTTTCTCACAAAATTATGAACTCAAACTTAATATCACAAGTCATTCACACTCCTAAAAACTCATCATATTCCACCATTTATAACTCCTTTTCAAATAACTTAAGGATAATCTCAGAATTCAAACCATCAATTATTTTAACTCCTAATGATGAAACTCAAATCCAGGCTGCTATATATTGCTCCAAGAAACATGGCCTACAAATTAGAATTCGAGGCGGTGGACATGACTATGAGGGACTTTCATATATTTTGGAGACCCCCTTTGTTGTAATTGATCTTAGAAACCTAACATCAATCTCTATCGATACCAAAAAAAAGATTGCTTGGATTCAGGCTGGTGCGACCTTAGGGGAAGTTTACTATAGAATTGCAGAAAAAAGTAAAAAATTGGCCTTTGTTTCTGGGGTTAGCTCCGTTGTTGGTGTTGGTGGACACTTTAGTGGTGGAGGCTATGGCATGATGTCACGAAAATTTGGTATTGCTGCTGATAACATCATTGATGCTAAATTAATTGATGCTAATGGACGAATCTTGGATCGGAAATCAATGGGTGAGGATCTCTTTTGGGCTATTAGAGGAGGTGGAGGGACTAGCTTTGGTCTCATTATATCATGGAAGGTGAAATTACTCGATATTCCAGAAAAGGTGACTGTGTTCAATGTGCCACGAATGTTGGAACAAAATGCAACTCAACTTGTTTACAAATGGCAACATATCGCAGACAAAGTTGATGACAATCTCCTCCTCAGGCTCTTCGTGAGAAATAGTGAATTTCCATTCGGGGGTGGGCAAAGGGCTATCTACGCCTTTTTCACTACAATGTTTGTTGGAGGAGTAGATGAACTCCTCCAAGAAATACAAAAGAGCTTCCCAGAACTAGGGTTAGTGAAAGACGATTGCATTGAGATGAGTTGGATCGAATCTATACTCTTCTTTGCCAATTTCCCTAGGGGCACATCACTTGATGTGTTACTAGATCGGACTAATCAAATAGGATTCTTCAAAGGGAAATTAGACTATGTCCAACGCCCAATTTCTATAAATGGTCTTGAAGGTATATGGAAACTACTCTATCAATTATAAAGCGAAAACTCAGGGGCTGAATTACAGTTTAGTCCCTATGGAGGAAAGTTGAGTGACATTTCAGAATCTGAAATTCCTTTCCCTCATAGAGCTGGAAATATATTCATGATCGAGTATGCGGTGTATTGGGGAAACATTGAAGATTCTCAAAGAAACGTAGCTTGGAGTCGAAAATTTTACGTATACATGGTTAAGTATGTATCAAAATCTCCTAGAGCTGTTGATTTCAATTATAGAGATATTGATTTAGAAGTGAACAATATTAATGGAAGCACAAGCTATGCACAAGCAAGAATTTGGGGGGAGAAATATTTCAAGAACAACTTTGATAGATTGAAAGTGAAGACTAAAATTGATCCAACAAATTTATTTAGGAATGAACAAAGTATTCCTCCTCTATTATCTTAAGCTTAATTAGTAGTAATTTATGCAGTTTATTGCAAAGCCATTATATTACCGATTTCAAAAAATAAGGCTTTTATGTATTAAATGGAGGCATAATATATCCAGAAAAAATAGTGTAAGATAGTTTCATCATATTTGTTGGGTTTTAAAGGTGTGAACAGGAAATGAAGGGTTGTGACCTTTCTGAAAGGTTGTCTTCTTTCCAAAGGGTTGTGACCTTTACCCTTTGTTGGCTATAAATAGAGAGGTTTTCTCTCATTTTTCTGCATCGAATTCTTCCCTTCTTTTGCATACATTTCTTACAAAACAAAATCGATCGATCGTGTCTCTGTGTGTGATTCGTTGCTGTCATTTTGAGTTCATTGAAATTATCGAAGTTTGAGGTACCGCTACTTCTTTAATGGTTAAT
>JAJOOR010002449.1:0-63337 GCA_036250505.1 Solanum acaule | reverse complement strand
TTTATTTAAAGACTTCCGCTTATCTTTCTATCTTATTCTTGTTTTATAAATTCTGTATCGTCGGGTTTTTGGGTGTTAGGCTGACGTGTCCGGTGGGGTTTGGGCACGTGCCATCACATCTGGTTTTGGGGTGTGACAAACACTAGCAATTACTTTCAAAATATTAAAAAAAAAATTAAATTTTTTTTTTAAAAATAAAATAAAATATATATATATATAACTAATGTGTTTATCAAGAGCAAAGGTTTCATAATCATATGAGATACCAATAAGTAATATGTAGTCATTATGTGTTTTTAAATTAAAATGCAATCTTTCAAAAACTAAATTTCATATGTAATATAGTTATGATAGTGTTTTGGAATTGAAGTTGTGCACAAACAAAACATTAAGGATCCTTGGAAAGGATGAAAGAGAAGTAAGGGATAATGGGAAAAAAGTTCAAAAAAGTACTTTAGTGTGAAAGAATAATCATCATTGTGTATTATGTAATATAATTAATTGCTAGTTTTAATTCTATTATTTGACTTTCTATTTTTTTTACTCCCGTTAATATTAACAATAATATGACAACAACAAAAAATCATAAAAAATTTTAGGCTTGATCTCTTAGAGAAGAAAAGATTTCTTTGGAGAATGTTCTAAGTAAATGTATTATGTAAAAAGTTATTTGTGAATCTGCATTAGTTGGATTTACATAGAGTATGTACTAACAATACTTATAACAATAACTTTACAGAAACATAAACAACAAAGTTTAAAACATATACTCAAAAATAACAATTAATATCATAAGCATAAATTAATGACTGTAAAAAAATATACCAGGATTTGTAACAATAGAATGAAACAGAAAGAAAAAATGGAGCTCACTAAATGTACAATGTCTCCTTAAAAAATCATTCCCCTCTAATACCCGAGGTTTAAAGAAATAGATACTCTTAGGATGAAACAATTTTATTCACAAGTGTAATGATACAAAAACAATAGTGTAAGTGAGTCACTCAACAAGAGCAAAGTATACAAATATTTAATTGTGCAGAATAAGAAGAAGAAGAAGTTCAGAATCAAATTTAATTGTGTAGAAGATGAAACAGAAGTTCAGAATTTTCATTGTTTTAAAATGTGAGGAAACCCCTCTATTTATAGACAAAAAAAGGTAGTGTGAACAAATGCTTATTGTGCCTTACTGGAAAGGTCACAACTTTTTGGAAAAGTCACAACTCTTCGGAAAGGTCGCAACCTTTCATAAATGTTACAACCTTTCATAAAAGTAGCAACTCTTCATAAAAGTCACAACTTTTTAATAAAAGTCACAACTTTTCAATAAAAGTCACAACTTTTCATAAAAGTCGTAACTTTTCATGAAGGGGAAGACTAATTTTGAAAATAAATAAATTAAAAGGGAATCCTTGTTTGTGGTGGTTCCACGTAGGTGGGCCTAAGGTTCTCTTTTATATATATACTACTTCCAGCTAGCTTTTTTCCCTAACCCTAACCAATGAATGATAGGCCGGCTTAGGATAATTGAAAACGAATTCACTTTCAGTAATCGGAGGCAAGTCAGGGGCCGTCGGGCACGCCCCCAACTTCTTAAGTTTGGGAATTGTGCTGGACCAATGCTACGAGCTTCGGAATCCAATGGAATCTTCGTAAAGTCAATCATTACTAGTAAAATTACCCGCACTTTGCACGGGAATTTAATATAATAGAATTTATAAAATAATACTTAAAACCTATTAGTCATTAAAGCTAAAACACTATATTATCTTACATACAAGATTACGTAGTAACAAACAATAATAATGTAAAGGAAATGCAAATTATTACATCTTATCATTTATCCTTAATAATATAAGCATAAATTAATGACTCTAAAAATACATACCAGGATCTGTAACATAAGCAATGGTGTCAGTAAGCCACTCAACAGGAGCAAAATACACAAATATTTAATTGTGAAGAAGAAGAAGAGGTTCAGAATTTTCGTTGTTTTAAAATGAGAGGAAATCCCTTTATTTATAGACAATAAAGGGTAGTGTGAAAAATGTTGATTGTGCCTTATCGAAAAGGTTACAACTATTAGGAAAAGCTGCAACCCTTCGAAAAGGTCACAATCTTTCATAAAAGTCACAATTTTTCATTAAAGTCACAACTCTTCATTAAAGTCGCAACTCTTCATAAAAGTCGCAACTCTTCATTAAAGTTGCAACTTTTCATAAAAGTCACAACTTTTCATGAAAGGGAAGGCTATTTTTGGAAATAAATAAATTAAAAGGGAATTCTGGTTTGTGGTGGCGCCACGTAGGCGGGCCTAAGATTCTCTTTTATATATATATGATTTTAAAATTTTATTTTATACGTAAAAGAATTTACTTTGATATAATTTTTAAATATTTCTTATACTTTTTCATAGTTTTTATCTTTTAATATATTATTTCATGTTTGAAATTTAGAATTTTTAATGGTCCAATAAAGATTATATATAGTCCATAGATGTTGGTAATTATAATAAAGCTTAAATCAAAATCAATAATACTAATGCAAAAAGAAAATCAATTCAACACTAAGAATGACAATAATATTGAATATTTGTTCTTTAGTTTTACATAGGTTTAGACAATTAAAATACATAATCTAATTTTAATTCCTTTAATATTTGGTCATGTAACTAATACTTATTAAACTTATTTTAGCATGATTTAGTACTTTTAAATTATGATCATTGTCATTATTACTTATTAATTTGCAATATTTGTTTTATGCGATTTCATTATTATTTTTTTGTTGGATATTTTAGTGTCATTAATCATATCATATTTTGTCTTATTTTCTTAAGAAACACCTTAGATAGTTGTATTTTGGTAGGACTAAAGAAATATTTGAAATACAAGTAAATTATATATTTGTATGAATACTTTACCAAAAAAATCCGAAAAAACCCAAGGTTGAAAAATCCGAGTTTTATTGGTTTATAAATTCAAAAATCCGACACAAATGGTTTGGTTTGATATTTGAAAAACCCGAACTAACCCGGCCATGTACACCCCTACTTTGTAGCATGTAATTTTATACTAATATTTAATTTTCATTAAAAATAATAAGTCAAAACTTGCTTGACTTATTAAGGTTTAAGTTTAAAATTTTGCATTTTCTACTTATATAATGAATTAGTGAAGGATTGACTTACCTATTATCGTGAGATCTATATTTACTATTACGATTCTGGATTTTGGATCATGACATTATGGAAAATGATGACTATAAGATCCTTATGGCAAAGCTGAATGTAGTAAATATCATTGCTAGAGGGGGTGTATGATATACGCATGTATACCCTCGGCCATGGTGTTTCAGTGTTGAGAAGAATACTTTGCTATTATAATATGCCTGGTGGGTTTTGAGTGGAACTATGGAAGTGGTCATGCACTTGTAAATTATGGCTAATGAAAGACTATGGTGTCAAAAAATCTCGGATTCAATGGATATCCAATCTGAACATATAATAATTATGATTTTTCTTATAAAAATATACTAAAATATTGTTGTTTCCTTTTTATTTATTTCCTTTTTATAATGGATAATCAAAGGAAATACGTTGATTTAGGCTTTGGATTCTTTTGTTGAAAAAGCAATTTGTTGTATGTCAGCTTTTAGAGGAGACAACTGTTAATTGATGGCTTCACATTTAATTTCTACATAAAACGCAAAGGGAAATAGGAAACCCCCAAAATATGTGTCTTTTTGTACGTACAACAAAACAAATTGACAGATGACAGAATGCATTCAATCACAATTTAGAAGCGGAGCTAGAATTAGAACATATAAATTTTATATAATAATCGTTATAATATATAGCAGTAATAAATATGTATATTAATAAATAATATTAAAATCTTTATTGATATTAATTAATTTTGCCATTAAATTCACTGTCGCTATAAGCTACGTAACTAATACTCACCCAACGCCCTTGAGTTTACACTTCTATGATGGTTGGAAAAGTTTGACTAAGAAGTCAAATAGGCATGCTAAGAGCAGCCTAGTGAAGAAAGCATTCCGCGTAAGTGAGAAAAGGTTGCATCCCAAAAGGTGTAATGTAGACGATCTATCTTAATTAGGCATGTTTAGTTAACTAAAATAGTATAATAAACCGAAATCCTCACTATATTAATATATAAGAGCACTGGAACACTATTATAACTTTAAGATTTTAATTGTAATAATCAAACTATCGAATTACAATGGAAATTATAAGTAACTAAGGATAGATACTAAATCAGTATCATATACTGTATTGGTATCATTAAGACTGATAATTTAGTATCAATTAAGCAAATTAATCAGCCTTAATGATACCAATACAATATATGATACTGATTTAGTATCAATTAAGCAAAATTATCAATCTTAATGATATCAATACATTATATGATACTGATTTAGTATCAGTTAATAAGTGAAATTAGTTGGGGGTATAAATGTAAAGGGGTATATGTTTGTAATTATGGGATATTTGCTTAGTTTCCCCTAAACTAATTACTCGATATATCTAGTTTGTTGGTTGACAAAGTGTCGTGAAAACAAGTATGAGCTATGTGTTAGATGTGGTGAATGGGGCTGATTAAGATGAGATTATTGGGCTGAATAAAATATTTAGAGAGTTTTATGGAAAAATCACATAAATACACATCTTATTTTATCATAATCTCTAAAATTTCCTACCATTTAAAAAAATTACAAAAATCCCTCTTGAATACATCTCTATCCCCTCTCGGATACATCTCTCCCACTAAGTAATGTATCATTCGGAATCTGTGAGCTATGTATCCGCAGGTTTTCTGATGTATCCAAAATCCTATAAATTTAAGGAATTTTTGTAATTTGATAAAGAATAAGGATAGGGTGCAATTACCTGTTACCACTATGAGATTTATGTAATTTTACGAGTTTTATTTGAGACCCAAGCTCAATTATCAATTGGTTAAATAGGACTAGGGGTTAGAAGAAGAATGGAGAAACTGTATGTTCCTCTCATCATCTTTTTAGACCGTAAACTTCTCATCTCCATTCTTATCTTTATCCTTAATTACTTGTCCTCGTAATTTAAGAGTTTAGGTGGTGTTATGATAATTTGGCTATCAATAATTATTAATATTTAAACGTTTGTGTTGAGAATTCAGATTTGTTTCACAAGGTTAAACTTGCAATTTTCTATCGAACAATTGCGCACCTATTCAAGTTAACCTAATTCTCTATGTATGGTAGAATAAAATTAATAAGAAAATGCATTTGTATATCATGTATAGCAACAAAGTGAGACATTTATGTTAGGATAGTTGTAATATAAAGGAAAAGTTTTCACATTGGTGGAAGAAATCATCTTTTAGGTCCTTCTATGGCGTAGTCCATTTAGTTTATTTAATAGAGTAAGTTACTTTAATTAAATTTAAAGATTTATTTTTCGTAATTTATTTTGAACAAATTATTATTTAAAATTTACAAAAACTTTTGTATGTTCAAATATAGAGCAACAAAAGTTATCTTTTCAAAAAGGGAGCAACTAAAGATTGTGATTGTTCAGAAAATGAGTCTCTTTTATGAAAAGTCATCTATGCTCATGAAAGAACATGACTATTATGAAAAGTCATCTCTTAAATTCTATAAATACAAAGCATTCCCAGAAGTAGCGGATTCAATTGCATATATGTTTCAAGCTTTACTGTATCCTGATAGAGAATTGTTTGTCATCCCTAAAAGAATATACATACAATAACTCTTGAAAGATAGAGATCTTTCACGCCTCAAAGCTTTAATTTCTCTGTTATTTTTCTTCTAAACCTAATCAGAAATGTGCTCCCCACCTAATAGGATTAAGAATCACTTTGTTCAACTCTCTATAATACAAAATTGGATAGTTACTTGAGAATTTAATTAATTCAAAATTTATGTATCCTATAAAGGAGAAAACAAAATTGAAATGAATAAAGTGTGCAAGCAATATTGTTTATATTAGTTTATATTAAATGATGATGTCAATGATTTTCATACAATTTTTCTTTATAAATAGAGCGGTCTATGCTGATCCAATATAGATGAAAAGACACAATGCTAATATAGAGTGCATGATATTTTATAGCTGTCTTTAGTTTGTCATTTTCTCTTTTAATTGAAGTGATGATATATAGGTGTTTTCTTTTCCTTATTCTCTACACCATCCTCTTACCTAACTGTCTTCGGTATACTTTTGTCTTTTCCTTCCTCTTGTCTCTACACACCCCTCCTCACACACAACATTACATTATCGAGGTAGATTCAAAAGTTGAACTTTATGAATACTGTTTTGAGATGTGATTAAAACGATTAATTATGTGAGTTAGTGTGATGTTTGAGATTTTGTTGTAAAACTTTTAGTATATATTTGGAATAAGTCACTAGGCTCGGTTGAAGACATATTTTATATTGTAAAGTTTTCAGAAGTTGAATTTTATGAGTGTTTTGAGATGTGATTAAATCGGTTAATTATTTGAGTTAGTGTATTTGATATTGATATTTGTTATAAAACTCTTAGAATATATTTGGAATATGAGTGGAAGTTACTAAGCTTGGCTAAAGTCATATTTCATATTGTAAATTTGAATTATGGTTTCAAAATAAGTATCACTTCGTATATTATTAAAAGATTAGTAAGAGTTATTTGACTAAATTATGTTCCCTCTTTAATCTAGTAAACTTAAATGTTCATGGAAAGACTTCTTAGCAAATTGTATAGCATAGATCAAAGAATTAATGCATTCTTTTGATTTTTTAAAACGGCACTTATATATATTTGGATTAATTTTTTTTCGTCTATATTTAATTCGAACTTGCGAGAGAATAATGTTCTCTTAATTTTATATGATAGTATTTGACTGAACAAAGTTTAAGAATAAAAAAAGGACAGACTTTTGCTATCTACTAAAAGTATCTTTGAAGCTTCTAATCTTAAATATATCACGACATTTCTTGGCAATAAGATCCTCTCATTAAGAATAAAAAGAAAATTTTAAAAATCAAATTATTTTAAAATATTAGGACAGCATAAAAAAGTAAAAGAAAAGGCCATATAAAATGGGACCTAGGAAGTATTTTATATGTATATATATACATGTCTTTATATATGATATAATCTTACTAGAGAAAGAGAAAGAGGACATACTATAGAAAATTGAAAAAAAAAATGGCAAGAGATGTAAGGCAAGTGGTGGCTGGTTTACTAACAGGTTCAATGCTTATAATGCTTTGCAATATGGTTAAAAGAGATCATTTTGATCCTATTTATGTGGTAAGAAATATGGGACCTTTATTATCTTATTTTAATTATAATCAATCTCTTCTTCAATTTGTTGTTCTTCCCTTTTATATCTTTAGAAATTCTCTAGTTATAATCACGTTGTGCTATAGATGATAATTAATAAGAAACCATGTTCTCAATACTCCAATTTTGATCTTTTTTTTTTGGAGGTCATGAATTCAACTTGAATATTTTGAAAATGAGTATTTATTAAGGGAGTGGGGGTGGAGAAGATCATATGCACTTCTCGAATGTGTTGTAGTAGATAGGATTTCTTCATATTTAACAGAGATAATAAAAATTGAAATTGTTATTCCATTTTGAAATGATGATGATGAGGAGGTGGTGGTGGTTTCTATAAGTTTCGTAAACTAGGCTTACGTGAAGTAACTAGAGATTGTATGAACCATTGATTTTTTTTAACCATTATGTGTTGCAGTAGATAGGATTTCTTCATCTTTAACAGAGATTACAGAAAATGAAAATCAAAAAAATATTCTCTTTTAATGAATCTAACCTGACGTGAAATCAAATTAATCAAAAGCAAATTGTTTTTTTTGACTATGCGACCTTTGCTTTTTTTACAGTTAACCGTTAAAAATTGTGCACCAATTTTAGTTGGCAAACTAGAGTTCATGATGTTAGAACTACCATATAAAAAACAAATTAAAAAAAAAACAGACACATTATATGCATTACTAGTATAATTTTTTTAATACTATCGAGTTATTTTTATTTGTTATAACAGATAACATATTTATTTTCAAAAACTACAAAGCCTATATATATTATTGGTGAACAAAATTTGAACTTGATATAAGTTGGAAGATTTTTAGTATTCTTTTTATTATCTTCATATGTACACATGAAAAGTCCAATAAAATGAAGATTTTAAAATGGAATTTTCTCTACATATTTTATTATAAATAGTTTTACTTTAACGTACTATGCTTGTTTTTATTTTTTTTAGAGTAAATATAACGCTAACTTTCTAAAAAGAAATACATGGTTCTTTTTCCCTCATTTTTCATCATGGCTTTTTTCTAAGTCATGAAATTTTCCTTTCTTTTTTCCTTTTATAACGCCAAAGTTTCTGAAGTATTCTTGGAATTAAATGAAAATAATAATAATTGGAAACTTTTTTTCAAAAGCTCAATATTAATAAAGAATAAGAAAAAAGTATATGAACTAATTGATTGTCTTTTAAGTCACACTAATTAATTATTTAATTGACCGCCACTTAGCATTAATTAAATTTATGGATTATTAATTATTAATAGTCATATTTATTTATCTTTTGTTCTTTACGATGATCTGATAGTATAATTTGTTCTTTTTAAAAATTATGTCAGTATATAAAAGTTAAACTTTATATTTATTTATTATTTTGTTATAGGAAAATCTTTCAGTGCAATATGATTTGGTAAAAGTTTCGAAGCAAAGTCTTGTTAAACTCTCAGACAGTACAAGTGGAGGGATTTGGAGGGAAAATTTTTCCCTTAAACCTTGTTGGAGGAAGCCATTATCAACAAGTAAGTTTACCTTAATTATATTACTAGCTATGCTACTAAAAAAATCACTATTTTATCATTGAGATCTTTTTAGAAAAAAATTCAGAAATATTTTAATTGAATTGGTGAAAGAAAAAAAAAATTGCAGTATTTTTATACGAAAAAAATTAGAAAGTTTTCTCATATTTTACTGAGATTCGTTTTTTACTGTGCGCTTTCTCAATGAGCTGATTCAGTGGAAAATAACTTACTAAGTAGGAAAATAATGTTCTATAATACAATTTCTTTTCATTGATTTGTAGCGAGAAAAATCTATGTTTCTAATAGTGCTAGCATCAAAAAAGAAAAACATACCTCTTGAAATTTCATTAGTCGTGAACTGAAAAGGTAGAATGTATGTAAATCTTACTCCTACCACATAAAGATAGAGAACGTGTTTCTGAAAATTTCCGAAAAGACAAAATAGGGGGAAAAAATAATTAAACTCATAAATTAAAGTTTGGGAAGTTTAACCATCTGTCAATATTGTTTGAATGATAGTAAATTAGTTCCCTTTCAATTTTAAGCTTTTTGTTAATTAATTTTCAGCAAATGAAGAACAGGCAAAAGGCTACATCTTTTTTAATCTAACAGACAACCCTGAAGATCATATTACACAGGTATTATTTTTTTTCTTCTTTTAAGTTTCAGTTATTTGTACTGATAATTCAAAAGAACTGATAAACATTATCAAAAATCTTAAGGATAAAAATTTATTCATATTCGATATTTATAAAGTATTTATTCACCTATAAAGTTGTACCACTTCACTATAACTAATGTTTTGAGGACATGCAAAATAAGATAAATTATTTGTTATAATACGTTAAAATATCATTTTTAGACACCAAATGAAAAACTCAATTACAAAAAAATAAAAAATTAAAATAAAATAAAATTAAAAGAAACAAAAAGGACAAAATAGGCAAGGGGGTGGGGGTTACAGGAAGCTGCCACGAGTCAACTAGCTGGCATCATTGCTGTCTTTTTAATTTTTTTATCATTTCTCTTCTTTATTTTTGGTTGGTAAAAAATAATAATAAAAACATTATTATATATTAATCATATTTGATTTACGAAATTTTGCACTACTTGACTTAAATGTTTTTTTAGCAAAAGAATAACATAATTTCACTATTTTATTTCTAAGTATAAAATTATATTATAGTACATATTTGTGTCAAAAAGCGAATCGATAACATAATATTGTTCTATTTCAAATAATTTAAGGATAATTTTAATAGTTTTCTCTTTTTTTCTTTCCTAAGATGAAAAGTGAATTTATTATTATAGATAAGAATCACAGAGAATTTGATTCGTAAATATTTATCGATGTTTATATCAAATTAATAAATGTCGATATGACTTAGTTTTTATGCTATCTCAGATTGCTAATGCAGTGGTTGTGGCCAAATATGTTGGAGCAACTCTAGTCCTTCCTGAAATAAGAGGAACCCAAACAGGGCACAAGAGGTAAAATATTATTTACATTTATTTTTTTTGGAAAATAATTCTATTTATTTAGCAATTCAATAACATGAGAGAAAAAAAGAAAACATAAAATCTTAGTTATAAGGTATAGTGGTATACTATCTACAATTTTACAAATCAACTATTTATTTTTGTAATTAAATGATTTTTTAAGGATTTTTCTTTAAAAATAAGAGTAGGTGATTAATAAAGATGGTGTGTTTAGTACGAAAGAAAATATTTTCATGAATAATAATTTGAAAGCAAATTACTTATATATTTTTAATATTTGATAAGTAAGCTGAAAAGATTTTCCAAAAGCCTTTTAAATATAATCTAGAAAAATATTATGTGGATGCACGTGGAGTCGGGGTGTGGTATGGCAGTGGGGGCTAGGGAGGTTGTGGTGGAATGTGTTCGAGGTTGAGGAGGAGACAATCAATGGTTATTGGAATATCACTTATTGAAATTGTTTTTTCATGTCCACCTAGAAAGTAATTTTTCTCATTTGTAAGAAATTTGTTTTTTCGAAGTAAAATGCTTTTCAAAAAATTTGACCAATTAGACATAGACATAAGAAAATTGAAAAATACGTTAGGTTCCTCCCTAGCAAGCACACCCTACTTAAAAGAATCTCACTCACAGTCTAATCTTGGTTGAAAAGGAATGAAGGTATTTTCCCCCTTTGATTCATAAGTCATGACTTAAATTAAATATCCAATCCTCATGTCATTTTTCTATTATTTTTGGTCTAAATTTGTAGGCAATTTGGTGATATTTATGACATAGAGAGATTCATGACAAGTTTAGATGGTACAATTCAAGTAGTCAAAGATCCACCAATGGAAGCATCAAAAGTGAACATCACAAACATAAAGGTGCCTTTCATGGTGACCAAAGACTTCATTGAATCCAAAATTCAGCCAATATTCAAAGCCAAAGGAAACTTAATGCTTACAACAAACTTGTCACCTTCAACTATGTCAAAACCCAAAGAGATCATAAAAAAAGACAATATAAAGATGGACCCTTATGCATGCTTAGCTATATTTGGGAGTCTTGAATTGCAACAAGAGTTAAATCAATTGGTTAGCTCAATGATTGGGACATTAAGAAGTTTGAGTTATAAAACAAATGGACAATTTGTTGCTGTGGAGTTAAAGGTTGAAGCTTTGGGAAATTTGTGCAAAGGGAATGTGATTAAAACTAAGGATTGTTTTAATGCCAAAGACATTGGTGAGTTCTTGAAGAAGATTGGTTATCAAAGGCACACTACTATTTACTTGACTCAAAGTGGATGGCATGGCAGTCTTGATGATTTCAGAAAGATCTTCCCCAACACATTCACCAAGGTAACATTTATGTCTATGTACATTGGCTATTTATTTAGTATTTTCTTGGTTTTATTTTATTTGACGATGTTTGACTGATATCGGAGTTTAAAAAAGAAAAATTGACTTTTGGCATATACCAAAAGTACCTTTAGAACTTGTTCTCTAGATCTTAAATGGTGTCATGACATCTCTATGTCTATAAGGGCATGTCACTAAGTGTAAGACAAAAAGGTTAAAGATGAAGAGTTTTTCAAATACAGAAATGTGTCATTCTTTCTCACTCAGACTAAAAGTATCATATAAAATGGAGCAGAGGGAGTAACTAATAAAGCTAAGAGGTTAAATCAAACAAAACTATCTTTTCTTAATTTTATTTTGATATGACAATGTTTGATTGAGTACTAAGTATGAGAAGATAGATGGACTTTTGACACATATCAAAAGTATCTTGAGACTCGTGGTCTAAATCTTAAACATGTCATAATAATTCTATAGTTATAAGATCCTAATGAAGAATTGTGTCATTCTTTTTTAAACAGATTAAGATGTCATATAAAATGGTATATATAGAGAGAGTATAACTAATAGAGTGAGGCTTGCTCACCACCGGATAGAATGAGGGTTCGAGTCACGCTAGAGAGGAAGTAAAAATTCTATTTATCCTCCTATTTCTTGATTATTGAACAACACTCCTCTTGTTATGCAATTGCAACAGGATGCAATAATTCCAGCATATGAGAAGGCTAAGTACCAAATCACAAAAAGTTCTGATTTTGAGAAAGTTATTGACTTCCAAATATGCACACAAGCTGATGTATTTGTACCAACAATCTCCAATCTATTCTACACTAATGTTGTAGCAAAGAGAATTGCCTCTGGAAAGACAGAGGTACTTGATCCAACACAAAAGGATTCTACTTCATCTTCTATTGTCAACTATGTCTCTCCATACATATCCAAGAAATCACACTGGGCATATTCATGCTTTTGTTGATCATCATCAATCATATATAAGTGTAAGCAAATTATTTCTAGTTTTATCTTAAAGTCAACATGTGAGAGAGTTGTACGATAGCCTATAGTTCAAAAGTAGTAGTAATAAATAAGGTTCATAAAGTAGCTATTACAAGTATGTTTAGCAATTGTATACAATCTTGTAGTTTTGATTTTTTGAATGTCTTGTTTATAAGTAGCTATTAAATTGTTGCAACTTTTAAGACAAAAAAAATGTAGTGAATTATTTGAAATATACCAAAATGTATGCTGAGTGTTTTTTTTTTCATGATATATAAACATGACATTTAATTTGACGTCAGCTGACAACTATGACCTTTAACTTTGGGTGTGCACAAGTATACAGTAAAACTTGTATAAAATTGTATAAATGGACACATTCATCCTACATGGCACCCTACATGGTAATTTTGTGTCCTACGTGGCGTCCTACATGTTTTATGTCATGTTGGACACATGTGTCTACTTGTTCAATTTTATACAAGTTTAAGTGCCTACTTGTGCACACACAAAGTTGGAGGGTATAGTTGTCCGCTGAATCCAATTTAAGGATCATGCTTATGTATTGTGTCTTCTTTTTTGTAAATGGGAATGAATGGAAAATAAAGGGACTTTGTATACATCGATGAGTTTAAGTAAGCCTGATTTGACTGATATATTTTATTGATGCAACAAACTCTTTTTATTCCGCTAGCAGAAAAGAGTGTCAGTATAAGATCGTCATTGGTGCATTAACCAAGATTGTATATCTATCACTACTGCGTTAACCAAGATTGTATATATATCACTACTGATAAACACCAAAATAAGGAATATTCACTTGTCCCTCATAGAAACAAGGCAAGAAACTTGATTTGTGTATCCCTCATTGTATTCTATGTATATCATCATGTGTATCTGCTGGATTCAAACGTGATATACATGAATTGATTTATCCTTCAAAATATTTTGAATATGTATAACTGTATAAGTTACCCTTCATATATGTATATCTATTTATAAAAATTGTATAAATGAACGTATATTAGTTATTTAACAGAATTTAAGCAAGATATGAGCTAATTTTTCCTTCATATATGTATCTCAGAATGTATATCTCTTATAAGACTTGTATAACTAATTGTGTGTTTGTTATTTACCATAATTTAAGCATGATATTTATTGAAGACCAGAAAAGAAAAAAGGTTTTCCATAATAGAAATGATGAAAGCATAAGAGTCAATACAGAAATAATAAAAATTCAAATAGAGAGAAAAATAAATAATTGTTGAGAATTTGATACCATACAAATACCAAAATTTTGGCCAGTCTGAATTTGATCGTTTGATAATTGAGGCGAATTTAAGATTTAATCTTTATAGATTAGGTTATGAATAATTATGAGGTATTACTGATAAGTTTGAGTCTAAAAATAGTAGTAATTATTTCTAGCACGGAGAGTACTATTTTATTTTAATGAATTTGCTTAATATCGATTCAAATTAAATAAAGGTCAATAATTTTCGAAAGCGAAATGTCCAATTACGTACTACTAACTTGATATCTCATTCTCCACACGTCTTCTATTTCACATCGTCTCATCAATAATACTATAAGACAATTGCAACCAAAAACAAAAAGAGGTTGTTGAATTTTTTTTGAAAAAAAGTTATTTATATTTTGAAAAAGCAAATATTTCGATCTTTTAAATATTATATTAGTAGTTGAATGATCACCAAGCAAATATACATATTTATTTGTATTTACTAAGAGGATATCTTATATCTTTACAAACTTTCTTAATCCAAAATAAATACACTCTTATTACAATTCCATAACAAGTTGAGTTGGTACAATTATTGGATATTATAATGTCAAACAAAAAAATAACGTACACGCTAGTTTGATCCCCAAAGCCAAATGTGTCGATAATAGAGTCAATGGTTAAAAAAAAATACATTAAAATATTTTTATTTTTTGGACTTTATATCTGAACCGTAAGGACTAAGGTGTGCGGGTTTTTTTCCTGAACTACTATCAATTATTTGTTAAAATACACATCAACTACTCCCTCCGTTTCATTTTGCTTGACCCCTATAATCCAAAAAGATATTTCATTTGTTTTCTCATATTATATTTAGTATTAAATAACTATAAATAAAGTAGTATTAGTAGTAATCAACTTCAGAGTCCAAAGCATCATTAATAAGCTTAATTTAATAAATTACACATCTAATTATTATAAATTAAATATATGGATCGTTGGGCTGGGTCGATTTTTTATGTAGACCGATAAATAAAGGCCATGTGTTTACTTAAAACTAAATCAAATGTCATATAATTGTAACCGTTAAAAGAGAGAAATTTAGAGTCTAAAAATAACGTTTGGGGCAAATTTGATTCACTAGGCGGAAGAAAGATATTTTAAAGTTATTTTTAATGTGTTAAAAGACATTTTTACCCTTTTCTGTTAAAATTTATTAGCTACAACTTACAAGATAATACGCTTCTTTATGTCTTGAAAGGAAAATAGTTAAATTGGATGAAATATATTAACCTTCACAACCAAATAAAATCAACGGATTTTTTTTTTCTTCAGATTTTTTTTTATCTCTCTAAAGTAGGTATATTATTATGACTACATTTTCCAACTAAAATGAAATATTACTGTCAAAATTGAATTGTACATTCATAATTATCCTAAGAACACATGATCCTAGATCGAGTTTATTCTTTAGTTCACTCATAAAAAAATGATTGTTATCGATTTCGCCTTGAAAACTTGGCATGTTGTTGTAGAAATATGTTAATCTAAGGAACACATGGAAAAATAAATTCTAGAATTATTTTTTAAAAAATAATTAAATAAACACCACGTCTAAAGGGAGAATTAATATATGACTTGCTTAAAGTCAAAGATACGATCTTTCCTAATTTTTTTTTTTTATCCTTTTATTTTTATTTTTCTTCTTTTATAAAGGAGTGAACGTGGAAAATAAAATATAAAATATATGAAAGGAAACTTCACAGCACCTTCTCGAGAATTATATAGTTTACTTGCTAAATGGATTGGTTAATTGAGTAGAATTATTTTCGTATTAAAGTACATAAATTCTACACATGGAGGCTAATTACATCATATATAGGAAGTTTCTCAAATTACAAAAATATAATTTTTTCATTGTTTTCAGATGCATTTTTTGATTGTCTGATACATTATAAATGATATATTACTTAATGAGAGGAATGTGTCCAAGATTGGATAGAAATTTTTTTAAAATGATATAAAAATTGTAGAGATTATTATATTTTAAGCTGTGTATTTATTTTATATATTTTTTCCTTATTTCATATGCTAATATTACTTTGCTTCTCATTGACCATATGACCTCTTTATCCTTTCACTTTGGTCAATTAAATTAATCTTTTAATACAAGTTAATTTGAAGAACTTATAATTAGCATATATAATTTTTTGCTTCATCTTATCTTATTACTTGTATATGTGACACAATTGTTATTTCGGACTTGGGATCGGGCGAAACGATACACTTCTGATTCAACATAATTCAATAGTTTAGATTATGTGTTTGTAATATTAAAATATTCATGCAATATATATACAAATAATTTATTGGACATTCAATAAACTGCTTTTTTTAAAACTCGTAGAAATTTAGAATCCTAGCTTTATTTTCTCAAAGGTTACACGATTTTACATTCTATCGATCAGTCAAATGCGTAACTTTGAAAAAAAATGTTTAGAATGGAATTGAAATCAGAGTTCACACTGTAGTTTTAAACATGGCATTGCCGTGTTGTGCACGATTAACTAAAGAACATTTTGCTTATTTTATTAATGTTATACTTCCTCTGTCCCAATTTATGTGATATTTTTTGTTTTTTGAGAGTCAAACAGTTTAAGTTTGACCGAGAATTTGCGCATGGAATCTTCAATTTTTTTGAAATGAAATTTATATATTTGTAAACTATGTAAAAATTACTATAAGTCACAATAATTGATAATTCAAAATATTTAAAAGATCTATAAAAATTTTATGGTCAAATATAGAATTATTTGAATCTTGAAATCCGAAAAGTGCCACATAAAATGGGACGGAGCGAGTACATTTTTTTTTTTGAATTGTTGTTCTACATAATTTAACAAATAATATTATATCCATCTTCACAAATTTCAAAAACAATGACTAATCAAATTAATTGTTGCTAGGGTTAAAGTAATTACTAAAATTGTTGGATTTTGGCCTAGTGGACCTTAAGAACACCTCTTATGGGTGGACTCTATTTTCTATACATATATAGTAAAAAAATTAAAATAAATATAAAATTTGTGCTATAAAATAGTAATTTATTAATAGAAATTAAAGTTTTTCTCACCACAAATTAGTAAAAAAATTGTTCTATAAAATATGATTTTTTTTTCATTGAATTAGCGTATTGGAAAAATGCATGAGTCATGATAGGAAACATATTTTCATTGAAACAATAAAAAAAATTCTATTTTTTTCATATGAAAACATTTTAATTTTTTTCTTTTCTCATCAATTCAATTAAAATATATGCGGGGAAATAATATTAATATATTTTTGGTAGTGTCTAGTACCCTCTCTTTCTTACCAAAAGCCTTTAAATTTATGCTGACATATTCATTTCCATTTGCCTTTTTGCCACACCATCAATTACTCTTCCACATACTTTTTTTTTTTAAAAAAAAAAGTCCAACCAACAATTTTTTTTTAATTTAACCAATAATAATTGAACCCTTCCTCTTCATTATTTTATTTCATCTAGAAGATTAATAAATTCAAAAAAATTCCACAAACTTTATACTATTTATATCTTGTCTTCTTTGATTAATCCTTCTTACTTATAACTCAAAAAACTCCAAGAAAGTCCTCACCATTATTTCTTCAATTTCAAAGTTTTCTTTGTTTCTTCAACAACTATCAATTATGTCTTCTTTGTTGACTTCTCAAGGTGTTGTATTTGCCACAGCCATGGCTGTTTCTGCTGGCACTATGATCCTTTTAGCCACTTTTCGTCTTCAAAAAACTCAAGAATTCTCCTTCAATTCAATTTCCAATATCCCTCCTCGATCCTGCATATCTATAGGTATGATACACTTTTCTTTTTAGTCTGTTTAATTTAATCTATGTTAAGTCCTAGTCATGTCAAGTTATGTACAACTTTAGCACAAGGTCATGTGTTTTGTCAATAATGAGGATTGGGGGTGATTGATGATAATTTTTATTTTATTTTTACACCATATGAAATACTTTCGAGATTGTAGAAAAGTCATGTTTAAAATCACAAATTTCAAAAATGATTTTGATATATGAAAAAAGCAATTTTTAATTAATTTTTGTCTAATCAAATATTTTCATGTGAAATGACAGGAGAGAAATAATTGTTGTAAGCGATTAAAATATATTGATAATGTAAAACAAAAACTATATCGTAATTTCATATGTTAATTGGGTTTTTTTAATTTATTTTTATTTAGATAGGAAGAAGAAGGAGAAGAAGAAAAAGAAGGTGAAATTTGCAGAAGATGTGGTGGAGCCAAGTGGAAATAGTGAAGAATATAGAAAGCTTCGTCATTTTAATAGTAATAATAATTTCCATCATGGAAATAAAGACGAAGTCTTTTCTTCTTTCTCAAATTCGAATTCAAATAAATTAAACAAGAGGGAGAACGTGGAAGAAATGCCGGCCAATCGGGCCGCCCTCTACAATGCTATGCTCAAGGGTCGGGTCATCAACCGGGTCACTTATTCCTATTAATGATCCATTTGTGTTCGCGATTATCAAAACTAATTTATGTATAAATTACTTAGTCGTACTTTTTTTTAATCATCTATTTTAAGATGTAAACTTATGACCTTTAATTGAAGGTGAGATGACGATGAAAGGTAAAAAAAAAAAAAAATAGGATTTAAGGAAAAAAGGAGGAGGTGGTGGTACATGTGCTCATCATGTGGGAGAGTAGTTTTAATTAGGATTTTTTTTCCTTTTAATTTAAGGATTTTGTGTAACTTTTATGTGTATTTTGGGGAAAATTTGTAAAAGGGAGAAATATTTTACATGTATTTAATTTGTATAGAAGGTGATTTTTGAATACATGAAGGATGTGAATTATGACCAAGATTGAGTCAATTCAAGTGGGTTGACCCATTTTTCATTGTATATTGAAGCTGCTTCAAATGAAAAAAAAAAGATTTATTAAATATAGAATTAGTCAAAAATGGTTGAATTTTTATTAGAATTAAAAGAATGTGTGCAGAGTACCCTCTAAAAATATTGTATGACCAAATAAAATTTAAATCACGATAAGTGTGAATTCAATTCTCGTATTTTCTTTTTCAGTAAAAAAAGTTGTCATAAAATTAAAATTTGTTATATAGTGTGATATACCATTTTGTTTGTACTGTTGTTTAGGATGGACATAATTATAATAAAAACTTTTGTATTTTAGTATGTTTAACAACTTTCTAGCACACCTTTTAATCTTTAGGTGTTTTTGGGGTAGGTTCACGATTCGGATCCATCAAAAATTACAACACAAAATCAAATACTATACAACGTTTTAAATTTTGGACAATTTTCTTTTACAAATTTTGATACTTTTTTAACAAATAAATTTAATTTATTTTGCTATTTTCTTTATTAGACCATCAAATTTTTTTTGTGTTAATATATTTCTTCCGTTCTATTTTACTTAATCTTTGCATAAAAAATAAATGGTTAATTTAGCAAATCGAAAAGAATTTCTTTTTCATATTGTTCTTATTATTAAATAGCTACATGAAATAGTAATATCCAAGCTTAGAATATTAAAATATTATTAATAAGATTAAACTTGATAAATACACTTCTAATTAAAATTTTATTAAACATTTGTTAAATCAACATAGGTCAAATAATATAACAGAAAAAAAGTACAAGGTAAATTCAACATTTAAGATTCACACGCAATCAAGTGGTTAAAAAGATTATTATTGTGTTAAATGTAAAGAGCCGCCTTTTTTCACAAGTGTCTTCGAAAGCCTAAGGGCTAAGAGTAATTAATCTTTTCATAGCATGATTTGTAGAATATTATAAAATAAATATATAAATTTATGTTCCATGAAAAAGTTATTTGCATCAAAAGACAAAAATTAAAGACCATCACAAAATAGAGACAAAAGTTCAAACATTCTTATTGGAGTCCGACTAATGTAGAGTGCAAACAACATCTTTATTGGGGCTTGATTAATTTAAATTTGTGGCGCAAAGAGTTCCATTCGGGGGATCAGAAATGCTTTCCCTATCAATGATTTATTTTTTGTACTTAAGATTCGAACATAAGACTTCTAGTTAAAGGAGAAACAACCTCATCCACTGCACCACGTCTTTTGATAGTAATTAATTACAATATTATTTTTTATTATGCGTGTTTGAATTAAATTAGCCTCTTTTCAGAGTTTGTAAAGGCTACGGCCCTTAATTTGGCTCTTACTACTAATAAAATGTTAGTTAAAGAAAGAAGACTTCACCACACATTCACATGTATACATGTTGGTTGGTATGCAAGTCTTCCTTCTTTAATGACCACACAGCTCATGTCACATTTGTTATGTCAAGTAAAGAAATGCCAATTATTGAGATTTCACATTGTTTAGTCAAAGAATGCAAAGCATGAAGTAGGTCTTGTCTTTTTTCTTGTTTCCTTCTTTTGAGGAAAGAGAAAGAGGATCCAGGACAAACAACATTAAATTATAAGGAGTTAGTTTGATTAGAGTTGGGAGTTAGGATAAGGGTCCTGCCTTTATTTGTCTTTTTTTTTCTTTTTTTCTATTGGTGCTGAATTTAAATATGGAGACAAAGGTGGGGATAAGAAGTTGTACATGTTAGCTAAGGTAAAAAAAATAGAAGGTTCGTAATCTAATCAAGTAAAGTGAATCAAAAATGAGAATGACATAGCTTCGACATACTAGATGTGTCATGTCTAATATGTAGTGTATGATCTAGAGTACAGACAAGATACTAGTGAAATTTTAGAAGAATACAGACAAGACATGAGGCATGGAGTGACGCAAGGGAATTTTTAATGTCATTCTTAGGACTATGAAGATGCCCGAAGATTAGAGGTGGAGTTGGATGATTTTGTTGTAAAAAACAAAATTGATATTTAGAATTGCAATAATTATAAGATATTAAGTTGTGAAGCCACACTATATAAGTTTGAGAGAGAGTGGTAGATATGAGGATGAGGAAGGGTTATGTGTTTATTTCTGAGAACCAGTTCGAATTCATGCAAATGTGGTTGAATATAGAAGTCATTCACCCTGAGGTTAATGGGGTAATATATGGAAAGAAAAAGAGATTTGCATATGATGTTCATAAAGTTAGGAAAAAACATACGACAAAGTCCCAAAAGAGGTTCTTTGGAGATGTTTGTAGGCTAGAGGTGTTCTTGTAACTTACATTAGAATGATTAGGTGTCACGATCCTGACCCGCCATGAGTGATACCCACGCAACCATCTGGTGGGAGAATCAACTACCAACTCAAACCAAACCCATCAAAACACTTTAAAAAACAAAGTCACGATCTAAATTATTAGGAAAATGGTTTGAAAAAAACTAAAAGGTTGAGTTCCCATAAACTCAGACAATTAACAAAATCAATGTGGAATTAAACTCCCTAGAACCTGAAGGTCATGGCACCAAAACTTTAAATAGGCAAGAATGGGGATGCAACCCTGAAAACTAGAAAACATCAACCTAAAAATCTAAAAATTTTGTATCCGAAAGGTGGACAATTAAAGAAGTGGAGAAGAATTCATGGCAGTCCAAAAGAGTAGCTCACCCTTGGATTAGATGGTCAAACGTCCTTTAAACAAGAATTCATATCAGTCGCTTGAATATGTCTTATACTCAATAAGAAAAAGCAAGTACAATATCAGTAAACAAACACCGTGTACTGGTAGGATCATACGGCCAGTTCCAAAATATAAATGTGAACAAGTAACTACAGAACAATAATACAGACCAAACCATATACCAACCGTCATAACATTATACAAATTTTCAATCACATCCTTGATTTAACCGATACATACATAAAACATGTCTAACATGATCAAAAAATGCACATACATGATCCTCTCATGGAGCCCATACACAAACTGCTAGTGTACTGGTGTGGTACCTGAGCCAACCATAAATGATTCACACCAGGCGTAGTATCCGAGCAAATCATTAGTATTATATACTAGTGTGGTACCTGAGCCAACCATCAATCACAAACAACATGCACTATCACATTCACAATGTACAACCAACTTGAAATTACAAGTAAATAAACAGGTCCATCGCATGAGATTATCACATCAAGTCATTGCACATTAGTCTTCTAGTTTCCCCTACATACATCGCACAAATAATACTATAAGGCAGTTAACATGCACACATTACATCTTTAGAAAATAAATAAACCATTACCTACCTCAAATCAATCCTTGAAAACTCTAAAGAGTCTGAGCTTTCCCCTTTTTCAATTCATTGTCTTGTTCTTAGTCTAAAATAATAATAAAGCACTACAATCAATAACTAATGGTCTAAAAATATTCGGATTATACTCAAATCCTAACCCATGCCAATTCATGATCATTCTACCCAAATTAGAGTTTTCTCCACTATTAATTCGAGTCGAAATCCTCCCGAGAACCCTAGATTATAAGGCTTAAGAATCAATATATGAGATAAGGAAGTAATGAACTTACCTTTACCGAAGAATTTGGTGAAAAATGGGTGAAAACTGCCCTAAATCGCCCCTTTAAGTTTCAAGAACAAAGTTGTAGAAAATAAGAAGTTTTGGGATTTTTATGTATAAAACCCATTATAATAACCCAACCCGCTATATCGGCGTTGCCATATCGACTTTCCCCGCTATAGCGCCTGCACAATTGCTATAACACTTGCGCAGACGTCCTGCTATAGCGGTGGAATGTCCGCTATAGCGGTTTGCACAGAATAAAAGACTTGTAAACCTCCCTAAAAGCCCTCATTTCGCAACATACCTTCGATCAATGACATTTTATACTAACCCTTTCACGTCAAGTTCTATTCCGACAGTTTTACTCACCCGAATTCGATCCCGAAAGGCCCTATGGATTCCTTAATGTCTTAGCTACTAGAAAATTCAACCCAATCTTAGACATTATCCCTAATCCATTCCTGGATTTCCCTAGACCTACCTTGCTCAGATTCCATCTAAGATTGTGCTGGACTAAAATTTTCAAGTTACTATCCAAAAAAATTTCTAACCTGATTTCTTTCCCTATTGGTCTATCCATAACGATCAGAGCGGATAGTTACATTAAGGACATATATTATAACGCTAAGACTGGGTCCAAGAATGTGGGTGGTGACTTGTAACACTTTTCCGTCATAATGGAATTGCACTAGTGATCCACTCTTAGCTCATTATTACTTGATATGGCGATGAACGTACTAATGTGACACATTCAAGAAGAGATGCTATAGTAAATGTTATTTACAGATGACCTAGTACTTATTGACGAGACATGAAACAAAATTAACACAAGGTTAGAAGTTGGAGAAATATTCTGGAATAAAAAAATATCAAATTGAGCACGATCAAGACAAAATACTTAAAGTGCATGATCAGTGATATATCTCATGAAGTGTGTATTTTTTTACTAGTTTTTAGTAGTGTGTAATGGAGAAATATCATTGTGTGACGTGATATCTTACCAAGTAAAAAAGGTAAGTTTAATGGAATAACTATAAGATCGGTAATATGAAATGACAGTGAATTTTGGGATGCTAATTAAAGTCCAATATATTCATAAAATGAGTGTTGCAGGAATGTAATTGCTAATATAAAATGTATGGTCAAACAAGATTAGATAAGATTAAAAATAACCATATTCATAAAAAATGCAAAAAGGTGATCTCTTAGATGGTTTTGGATATGTATTACGTCATTAAAAATTTTCTATAAAGCAAAAAAAGATTCATATAGAATAATATATATATTTTTTAAAAACCTTGTTTGATTTTAAAATTTTTGGTACATTTATTCATAAAATATATAATTATTAATATTACATAGTTTGGTTTTTTTAAAAAAATTAGTACACCCATTAGTCAAAAAAAAAGAATTAATTATATAGTTCTTAAACACCCTTTGTGATATTTTCACTTCTTATTTTTTTCTCGTAAAAGTAGAAAGACTATGTTTTTGATAGGCACTCGTCTCAAATAAAATTACGTATATATATATAACTCAAAAGCTTTTTCAAGAAACAAAAGCACGAAAAGAAATAAGAGTAGTTAAAAAAAAAAAAAAAAAGCTTTTTAAAGAAACGAACACTTGTCTACAAACTGCTGGAAGAGCAAATTATGGGCAACTGCCAACTGATCAGATATATAGCTAAGTGGATAACCTGCATTACTTTACAACCAGAATCTATATAATAATAATAATAAATAATATAATCTTCTCAGCATTATCTGATTGGTTAATATAATCTATTTAATATTTATTTTCAATTATTTAGGTGAATTCCAATCCTTTTACCAAAAATATTAGTACTACACATATTTTATGTTGTGGACATGCTTTTATTTTTTTTTACCCTCTCAGGAGCTCCCACCCCTTTTGATTCTTTGGTGACTCGAATTCGCAATCTTTGAGTTGGAAGTGAGGGGTGCTTACCATCCGAGCAACTCCCTCTCGTCATGTTGTGGACATGCTTGTATGTACGTTATAGAATTATTTCTTGTTTGTTTTTGGTCGGTAATAATTGCAAGATAATGTTAGATAGCTACATGGATAGTTCAATGTGTTTATTGACACTTGATCATATAGTAGTTTGATTAGAATTCCTCTGTTCTTACAGTGGGTTCGACATACGAAAAAATGTTTTTCCTGAAAAAAATGGGTGAGTTTCTTACTTCGTTTCTTGTATATGATAAGCAACTAAAAAAAATATCATCTTAAAAATACTAGTAAACAATTTTGATAAATACTAAGAGAGGTAGGGATATGAGTAGGGGTGTGGGGTACCGGTGGGGATTGGAATGAGCGTGAAGATGAAGATGAGTGCGTTGGAGAATGCGAATGATACAATTAATATGAAATGTGTCACGTATTAAACTTGTTTTTTACTTCCTCTGTCCCTAATCACTTGTCAACTTTTCCTTTTTCAATTGTCTCTAATTACTTGTTTATTTTGACAAATCAAGAAATGATAAAAAAAAAATTACTTGTTATACCCTCAATTAATTAATTTGAAAAAGGTAGATCTTTTTGAAACTCTTAAATTTTTAATTCATCCACTTCATAATTAATAGGGGTAAAATGATAAACTCACTATGCCAATCATTGTTTCCTTAATAGGTGTGCAAATTCAAAAATAAACAAGTAATTAGATACTAGGAAGTACTTTTTTTCTCAACTTTTATAAATAAAAAGAAGTAGATAAATTTTAACTAATTGAACACGGGAAAATAAATATTTTCCTTTGTACATAACAACACTTTTAATCAGGTTCGGATTTGAATCAACCTAGGGATGACTAACCTCTTGATGGAACAAGCTTTACATCCTCTTCCTTTTAGTGTGTTTCTTCGTTATGAATTTAAATTAATCAAATCAATAAATATAGATAACGAAAAACTTAAAATAATTAGGGACAGAGAGAGTAATATTTTAACGTATTTGACATAACTTGAATCTAGAATCACACGACTGAAGACAAAAAAAAACAATAAAAGACATCATCAAGACAGGCCATAGGATATTGGGTGGTTGGGGAAGAATTGACGGTGGATAATGGATTTTTGTCATCATCGTTTTCTATAAATAAAATATTCAAATTTATCTCTATGCTATTCAAAACTGTTTAATTTTATCATCGTCACATTATTTTTGGTTAAGTTAGAAAAAAGATGACATAAAGTGATTGGCTAAAAGGTGATTGATAGAAAGCAAATTACTTTTACAAGGAAATTAAATGGAATATGTAATGAATATTCAAAATGAATTTTGGTTCGATACGTTCAATATTCACTTTTTAAAAACTATTCACGGTTATCAAGCATCAAAATAATGAACTAGGTGAAATAATGAAAATATCTTTCTTTTAAAGGAATTTTTTTTTCTAATAAAAAGAATAATTTTATTCATCAAGATTGTAAGTACAAATCTGTTGATTCTTTTGATCTTTTCTCTTAAGATTTTTTTCGTGATTTAAGAGCCGTTAGTAGTGTATTAGTCGAACTAGGATGATTTGAACTTGATCTTCATGAAATGATTTGTGTTTATGGATCTTCTTGAAGTATTTGATTATCAAATAAAGTCTAATATATTTTAATCTCTTTTGAATATTCTAAGAATTTACGAGATATTCGAGATGTTTTCGAAAAATGATTTTCATTCCAAGAATATTTTTTTCTGCTAGTATTAACGGACGGAGATCATTTAATATATCAGTTGTTCAAGAATTATTAATGAACGAATTTTCCAAGAAAATGTCTTAATTAGCTAGCAGAAAAAAACCATAGATTTATTAGCTTAACCTTAATATTTTGTTTAATTAATAATGTTGTCGGAAACATTTTTTTTATTATAGAAACAAAAGAGAAACTGACAAACAAGAAGCATAGAGAATGTCTCTACATTTAAAACTAAAAAGTGCAGTTGCATAATACATTTTCGTATTAGCAGGATTCGAAGAAAGCCGCACTCCGAGGGATATGAATAGATTATCTACCATGATACAAATATATGTGACTATTTTCATAATTCAGATCTGTAATTTATAGATATCTCTTTCTATAATAAAATACGTCTGCAATGACAAATGAAATATAAATCCATGAAAAATATCGATATATTTAATCAAGGAAGATGCTGGAACATGTTGAGCCAACGAAACTAGTATATATAGTATTTGAAGAATTTTCAAAAATAACTTCTTTAGCTTATTATCAATTTAAAGTTATAATTTAGCTATTTACTATTTATAATAATTAATAACTAATTGAGATGTCCATGTGTATAATTAGTACCTAATTACCTCCACCTTATATTATAAAGATTTCACTAACGAATATTCAAACAGCAAAAATAATATGATATGATACGATGCTTCCAAGATCCTTCCTCAAAATAATAATTAATTTAAGTTGTCTAAATATTTGAATAAAAATAATAATAAAAGTATAGTGCTCTTATTGGGTATAGGGGACTTCCTAATTAAATGATCAATGATGGAGAAATCTGGTATTTTCAGTTACCAACTTTCTATTAAAGTTGCAATAATATAACTTAGCTTACCTCATTCTTGATTAGAACTTCTCTATTTATTAAAGCTAGCTAATCGATCAAGTTGTGACACTTAATTTTTTTTTCTAGTATGTACTTAATTCATTGTTTCTTGTCAATATATGTTTGATTATGCACTTCAACTTTAGAAGAAGAAAAAAAGCATTTAATATTAATTATTATGGTTAGTAAAAGTTTAAAAAAGAATTGTCAAGTTGTTTAGTAGTGGAGAGGAATTACACTTTTGCTTTTAAGGTTGGCAAAGAATATTTTGAAATATATACATGAGAATTGAGACATTGGAGAAGGTTGATTTAGGTTTTTGAGATAACTATTGACATCTTTAACCAATAATGAAGTTACACTTTTTTTTTGGTTCACTAATCCAATGACATATTTTGATGTGACTTGATTTGTGGTCAAATGTTCATGTATCTACTTGTATATCACTTTTGGCACTTATCAAAATTCCACTAATTGAAAAGCTAATTACTTAGATCACTCTAGTTTGTAATATTACGAATCTTATAAGATTTTGATGCGTCTAGATACATGTATCTCAGGATATAAATGGTCAAAATTAGGTGTAATTTGTTATATATGTACATTATATCCAAGTGAATTCACATATATCTGAGATACATGGACAAATCTAGCTAGCCTCCCTCGCCTCCCTCCCATCTTGTTGGTCACTCTCCTATGTATCTAGTATATCCCACATACATGCGAATCACACCAAGTACATGTATCTAGTGTGATTCGTATGTATCTGTGATACATGCCTATCTCCCTCCGCATCTCGCTTGCATCCCTCCTTATTTTGGTGTATC
Source organism: Solanum acaule (assembly GCA_036250505.1). Classification (NCBI taxonomy): domain Eukaryota; kingdom Viridiplantae; phylum Streptophyta; class Magnoliopsida; order Solanales; family Solanaceae; genus Solanum; species Solanum acaule. The sequence goes on along the minus strand of JAJOOR010002449.1, from coordinate 35,468 downwards.
TGGTAGCAAAAATACATGTATATCTTCCTCAATATATAGTAAGAAACTCTTAATTAGTGGTAAAATACGTAAAGTATAGATAAAATTAATATATATGGTACGATGCATGTCTAATAAGGTATAATTTTTTCTTAATTATAAACATGTCAATGGCGTTCTGAATCAGTCAAATACTCTACCCTATACTATAATGTTGATCTAACCATATTCACTCTCTAGAACTTACCTTTTAAGTCTTAGTGAGCACTCTTATCGTACAGTACCTCGGAGGTGAGCCTTCATTTCACCTGCATCATTTCCATACGATGTGTGATATCATCACAATCTCTAGGTCTTCTTGGATTATGGATCAAAATACTTGAATTTTCCTCTCTTGGATATGACCAGTGATATCTTCACTCGAACCTTTGCCTCATACATTACATAGATTTGCACTTTAGGTAATCTATTATAGTCATGATTAATCTTAAACCTTTCAGGCTCTAGAATCTATATCCAAACATCCAGCCTATCGTTAATTTTACAAGGCGTCTCGTCAATCAATACTATGTCATTTCCGAATAGCATACACCACAAACCCTCCCTAGTATATGACATCTCGATTCATCCATCACTAAAGAAAATAGAAATGAGCTAAGGATTGATAATGTCTGGTGCAACTCCAGCACGATCGTAAAGTGTACAATTCTGAGTCACCACTCACCATTCTAATCTGAATTTGTCTCCATCGTACATGTCCTTAATTTTTCTAATTTAGTCATTGACACACCTCTAGACTCTAAACATCTCCAAAGGACCCTTCTAGAAACTTTACCACATGTGTTTTTTCTATGTCTATGAACACCATGCATAACAATATAAGTCTTTTTTCCTGTTCCTATACTGCTTCAACAATCTTCTTACAAAATGAATGACTTTCGTAGTCGATCATCCCGATATGAACCCGAATCAATTATCAAAAATAGATAAACTAATTTTCTTATCGTCCTCCTCTCGACACCCTCCTCAAACTCTTATAAATATTACAAAAATTAAAATTAAAATTTATCAATTACTGAGGGACCAAAAACACTATCGACCTTAGTATTATTATATTATAGCTATTGGCTTTATATAAATTAGAAAACTTAAAAACTCCGACTGTTTTTGTCTTTTCTTAAACTTGATTCCATGTTTCGGGATGACGCCATGCAATCTTATAATATTTCTGAAAATGACATTATATAATGTTTATAACTTTTAAAAGTTAACAATTAAAATTAAAATGGCGTAAATTTGATAATTTAATCGTAATTCCATATATCTAAGAATGGAAAAGATAAAGAAATACAAGTGTTTCTAGATTACCAACAAGATCTTAAGTTGTGTTGTGTATACATCATCTTGCACTATTAATGCTTGTAATTTGGTCAATAGAGGCCAACAAAAGATTAATTTTTTAATTAACAATTTGTATCTTTTTAATCTTTCACCAATATTATGAACTTTATTAAAATCATATTATAAATCTCAACCACTTTTCAATTGCATCATTCTCGAGATCATCATCCATTTTACGGCATTTGTTCCTTATCACGTTTTATTCTAATTGAAATTCAATAACAAAGTAGTTTTTCGATCGAGTTAAAATATGGAACCAATTTATACTTAGTTGACCTTTTGAATGGGATTTCAATCCTCCTTTAGAATCCACAAACTTCAAATGTTGAATTCGTCTTTGATATTATTGAGGTTGATCGATTATGTGTTAATTTGGTGATTTTTTATGATTGAGTTGAATGTCCCTCGATTTATGTTGACACTATTAGCCGATGTTCTTAAATTGAACCACAATATACAACATTGTCATCTCTGTAGATTTTTACTTAGCTTACCTCATTCTTGATTAGAACTTTTCTAATTAAGTACTTAATTAACTAAAGCTAGCTAATCAAATCATGACACCGTTAATTTCCTGTCACAATATGTTTGTGTATGACTTCAACTTTAGCAAAAAGTATGTAATAATAATAATTTTATATAGTTAAAGTAATATATATATATTTTTGTCAAGTTGTGTAGGAGTAATTGGGTGGTAGAGAGGCGTTTCACTTTTGCTTTAAGGTTGGCAATATTTTCAATTATACATGAAAAATGAGTCATTGAAGAAGGATGACTTAGGCATTTTGGGATAAGTATTAATATTAACATCTTTAATTACTAATTAGGTTACACTTGTGGTTAACAAATCCAATGATATATATACCAATAAGGAAGATTGTGGTGGAGTGATAAGTGTTCTTTCATTCTTAATCAGAGGTCTTGAGTTTGAGTCTCTTCGGGTACGAAGCCGCTTTTGTTAGGGAGATATGTTGATGTGATTTGTGTCAAATGTTTATGCATTTACTTGTATGTCATGTGTGTTTAAGTTTTAGACTCCATCAAATATAGAGTAACAACACAAGTTTAACATATAAATGACTAATAAATAATTAATTACAACAACAATAACATACTTTGGAATCTCATAAGTGAAGTCTGGGGAGGATACGATATACACATATATCACAAAGATTAAAATTAAAATTTACTAATAACTAAGATACAAAAAATGTTATTGACCTTATTATTGTTATGATTATGATTTATTAGTATTATTACAATTGGCTTTCTATACATAGAAAATTTTAAATTTTCGGCGGTTTTTGTTTTAAGCTTGATTTCATGCTTGGTGATGACAACATGCAATTTTATAATCTTTCTTAAAATAACATTATATATTGTTTATATTTTTCAAATGTTACAATTAAAAATGAAAATGACATAATGTATGATGATCTAATTGTTATTCCCTAGATCTTAAAATTGAAAAGTAAATATATATTAAGTGTTTCTAGATTGCCAACAAGATCTTTGGTTGTATATTTGTATTATGTATGCATCATCTTGCACTAATTATGCATGTAATTTGTTCATTAGAGGCTAATGAAAGGTTAAGTTCTTAATTAACAATTGTATCTAATTTTACTTTTTCACCAATTAATGCAAATAACTTTTCATGAGAGAAATCGTACTATAAGGTTGCTTTATTCCCCCCACCCCCCAGTAGAGTAATAATTTATTTGTAGGGTAAACATATTACTATTGTTTTTTATTATTAATGATGATGAATATATACATATTTTATACATAACTATATTTAATAGAAAAAATATTTTTTTTCGTATGAAAAGAAAAAGGCAAATTTTCATCTCAATTTTTTTTTTTATAAAATATATTAAGAAAAATTAAGGTCTTCGATTCTATTTGGCTTTAGTGAACCGTCACTGTATAATGATCAAAGGTTGTAATTATTTTTGGCGGGTTGCCAAATATGTAAATTTTCAATAAAGCCCAAAATTGCAAATGGACTTCAATTGTGGACTGTCCAATTGGGCTATAGTTTTCGGCCCACCAAATCTATAGGTGAAATCAATTGTATAGTAACCCGTTTTCAATTCCCATCGGCTTGTGAACTTTCCCGACACTTCAATTCTCTCCGGCGAACTCATCGACGATCTCTGTCTTTATCCGGCGAAGTCAGGTAGGTAAGCTAATGTCTTTCTCTCGATTCTCCATATTTTCTCATTTTTGTCTCGTATATGCTAAAACCCTAAACCCCTCTTCTTACACTTTTTGATAATGGCCTGAATGTTTTGATTATGTGCTAATTGATTCCAGTAAGTTATCAGGAAATGATGACAGAATAGTAAATAAGATCATAAAATATGAATATTGCTTATGTGAATGTGAATGTGAATTGTATGTAAAATGGAAATTGGAATAATCGAAAGTAGAACTTTTACGGCCGCATTTTGTAGAGGTTATGGAGTTTAAGTTTTTTTTTATATTCTGCTAAATCGCTTCGCGGACATCTGATAAAACTGGAACTATAAATCCAGAAGTGGATTGAAATAATGAAAACAACTTGAAGGTGATGTTTTTAAAGGTGCGTAAGATGCTCGGTTAAAGCTAGGTTGTGCACTTGGCCATGCTCGCTGCTCAGCTGTCACTTTAGGAGGTGATTTATTCATGTATTAAAGCCCGCATGACTTGTACAATCTTTGGTAGCATTGTTTTGCTATGAATAAAATTTAACACATCAAATACGGTGTATGGTTAGCAATTTAGAATCACACATAACTAATACATGTATAATGAGGGAATCTATATGTTATTTATGCCGGATTGAAGATGGAATAAGTATTAGATGAATAATTAAACCTTGTATAACTGTAACCAGCAATCAGTTAGCAATTTAGAATCACACATACCTAATACATGTATAATGAGGGAATCTATATGCTATTTTATGCCGGATAGAATATGGAATAAGTAATAGATGAATAACTAAATCCTTCATAACTCTAACCAACAACCAAGTGATCCCTAAGGTGCTAAACCATGCGGCATATCACCCATAGACTCTGTCCTCAAGAGGGTAGTAGTAGTAAACAATAAAATAGTTTGGTAAGCTGATATATTAAATGCTAAAAAAAAGTTATAAATGAAATTTCTTGTGATTAGGAATAAGAAACTAAAATTTACTATGATAAACTAGCTTGGGAAACGTAAAACTACATTTTTCCTTCTAAATCAGAAATTCGAAATGCTTTTAGATTTGATTGATATGATTTTTAGTTCATACATTTAGCACAATTCATTTGTCCTTCTAGTTAATTTTTCTTGCATTACATTTATGTCTGTATGTGTGTGTATGTATGATAATTAGTTACATATTTCTTCATTAGTGGCAGTCTTCGTTAATGTCTATGCTTTAATTCTGCTTTGTTCTTAAAGCCAACATACTTTGACGTTTTCCTGTGATCTTCACTGTTCATTTTTTACTATTCTGCTTGAAATGGTACAATTATATGTTTTACCTTGTACCCTAATTTTACTTTTCATTCCTTGTTTAAGAGATAATTATTCATTTGAGAACTGATATATGAAGAGTTTCTGAGGATTTTAGTTTTCGGTACTTATAAAGCCACTATCTTTCTATGGCCTTCCAAAAGTAATCAAAATGTATTAATGGAAGGCATGGTTCCTGAACTTCACCTGTTATAAGATTGGTCCCAAGTGAATTTGGTGCAGATTTGGACAGTGTAAGTTAGGCCGAAAGAAAGCTAAACTTTGCTCTAATTGAGCTATACAACTTACCAATTTGGTACTCAACTAAGATACCTATCAAATAGAAAAGTTGTTATTCAACTAAGAAATATTATTTCTGAGGAATCATTATATGTTTAATTGATATGCTTGCATAGTTGGAAAATCGTTATACAACTTTTTTCGCCCCCCTCTCTCACCTTCTCTTTCACTCAATCCCCACCCCAAACCCCAAATCTCTCTCTCACACAGACATGTATTCATTTAGGCACAAATACGTGTCCCCTCTTCATGCATAGTCGTGTTCCATTTCTTCCCTTTAATCGTTTCGCAAACTCTGATATCCAAAGAGCTAAAGAATTGTTTTGGTGAATGCTTGACTAGTTCCTAGTCTTTTTTTTTTTTTTGGAGACTGGTAACTTTAGTCTATATATCCACAGGTATACTACAGCATAAGTGTAGTCCCCCTAAAAGTATTACAACTTATAGAGTAAAACAGTCTTAATCTAAACCGCTGCCTATAAACTATCTAGCACATCAAAGATTTCTTCTGTCCTAGTTAATTTATCTTGTTTACACCAAAAATAGTTCCTAGTCTTATGGATAAATTTCTCATTATTTCCTTGTTTGCATAATTAACAGCGATGAAGGTTAGGGCATCAGTGAAGAAGATGTGTGAGTTCTGTCGCACAATCAAGCGGCGTGGGCGGGTATATGTGCTATGTACATCTAATCCCAAGCACAAACAAAGACAAGGCTATTCAACGTTTGCCTCTGAAGGCCTCATATCAACTACGTATGCATTCTCAGGCTTCTTTATCTCTTTTAATATAAAAATAATGCAGTTATGTAAAAACGTACAATTTCTAGTACTTGAAATCTCTTTTCTCTCTCAAATGAACTAAACTAGAGATATGCCTAGTATAGATAGGGACACGAGTTTTGATGGGCATAGTTATCTGGTACTTATGGAGGTAAAAGGTACCGGTAGAATTAGTCAAGGCATGCTCAAGCTGAACTAAATACCACCATCGTTTTTAAAAGAAGATAGGGATGGGAGATGGAGTTTTCTCGTCCATCTTAAGTAGGGATGTCAAAGCTGTAGCTGAGGGGGGATTGGATGGGGTGGCATTTCATTTTTCTTTTAAAAAATAGAGTTGGTCGGTTAGGTAGCATTTCATATTGTCAAATTGAAATGCGGCAAGGTAGGCTTCTGGTAGAAAGGTTCACGGAAGGTAACTGCACAAAATAGCTCACCATTTCACCATTTCACCATATCCCTGAATAAAACATAATTATCAGACCGATTGATGTGAATTTGAAATATGAAGTCCTTGCTCCTGAATAGTCCCCTGTACGCTATTTATCATCTCTGTACCTTGTGTGTTGATTTGTCAAATGTATTATGTTTACTTCTTAAAGTGGGGGCATTGCCATGGTCTTTGAAGAAAATAAGTCATAATTTTGGGATGGACTTAAACAGAACCAGGCCAAGTAATAAAGTCGAGATGAGAGAGTTGCTGTTAAAAAATTGGACATGCCAATGGTGTACACCATATTTATAAACCAAAAGCTGTAATGACTACCATTAGTTGTTCGAAGAAAAAGAGAACCCCTGAAAAGTTGTAACATTGCTTCCATTAGTTATTTCTTCCACTGCAAGAATTGAACTTTTAAATTTTTGTTGTTGGCTTGCTTTGATGTGTGCTGAGGGTTTATTGGAAACAGCCTCTCTACCTTCTAAAGTAGGGGTAAGGTCTGCGTACACACTACCCTCTCCAGACCCCACTTGTGGGATTACATTGGACATGTTGTCTTGCTTTGATGTGTAATTTTTGGATGTGAGTAATGGTATATGGAATCCATGTTAAGAGATTGTCATAGATAAAAACTTATACCAGACTATTAAGACTTTTTGCTGGTAACCTCTTCAGGCCTGTGATGACGAGGGTCAAGCAGGATACTTCCGTTACCGAAGGTATTCACTCTCTCGTTCCTGGTAAGATCGAGGCAACTGTGACACCTTGGTGGAAAAGGGGGATAGTTTCCATTCTATTCAAGGAAGGACAGTAAGCAGTAGAAGTTTTGTTGCAAAGAGTGTTACACTATTGGCACTCCTAAACATTGATGCTTTCTTGAACTTTGGTCAGCTTTGCTTGCTACTGTTATTCTCTTGCCCGTTCATACCCTTGGACACATTGTCATGTGTGCTATAGTAACAATTGCAATGAGTTATAAGTATGTTAGTACCTTCTTTTCTTTTAGTTAATTACCGAGGCAAATGTCGTGTTCCTTGCTTTCTACTATTGACCATGGGGTTGCTGATTCATCCATTGGAGAAGAGAAAAAAAGGATGATTCAAATTTCTTTATTTTTTCTATGGAAATTCAGTTTCATTCACTATCATTTATTTGATTAATAATCCGTTAGAAAAAAAGAAGAAGAGAAAAGGCGGATGGGTTATCTGTTAAAGCAGATTGCTAGGACTTGAGCTATTCGATGGAAGCCAAGACGCAATGTGACATTGTTGGACCGCAGAACCAATTTATGGATGGTTTTTTCTTGTTGAATCTGAACCCATATATCTCTGGTTGTTTTGTTGATAGCATATTCTGTTTTTCCTTGAGCTGAGGGTCTATCGAAACAACCTCTCTACCTCTGAGGTACGGGTAAGGTTTGCATACACTCTACCTTCCCCAGACCCCACTGTGTAGTACTAAACTGGGTACATCGTTGTTTCGTTTATAGAATATTAAAGGTTTCTTTCATGACTTGGCCCTAGCTGCATGAAGAATGAAGGTGGGCTTGCTTTAAAATGGGATATTAAGTGAACTTTTAATAATTGTGTCAAAACATTATTGGAGTCTTTGTTAGGTGTTTTATTGGATATCAATTATTTTGATGACTAGATTTCATCTCTGTTTTGTGGCAACTCAACCCAAATTTGTCACTTCCATTTAAAAGTTGATGGTGGAAGTATCATTATATTATCTTCCATTAGTTTTCTCATATTTTCCATGGTGGATATCAGTAGTTAAATAGTGAGAAAAATATATTAGTTCAACGATGGTTAAATGAATTGTGTATTTAAATGATACAGGACTTGCATTTTTTGATTTAGTATAAATAGTTAGTACGAGCATCAAATAGACTTATTTTTACACCTTGTTTGGATGGTTGTTGCATATATATTGTATTGTTGATTGAAATATCATGTTTGTTTTTATTGTTACTTGCATTTTATTGTATTCGTATCGTTTCAATTCATTGTTAGGTAATGACGAAAAATTTTGTGGTATCGGTAGTTATCTAATATTTTTTCCTTATTTTGTCTTTATTTATTTTATTCTTTACTCTATCTTTTTATGATAGCTCTACCCTATATCCTTTTTTTATTTTTTTTAAGGTTTATCATTAAAATTGTTGATGTGTGATATTATGTAACAACATAAAATGATCCAATTTGTTCGAACGTTATATTTATTAAAATAATAAAATATGATATAACACAACCAATAGAGGATGCGGTAAAAGGATGTCTGTTTCTTGATGGTTAGTTCATGCATGAAAAATGTTGAACCTAAGTTTGTCGATTGATCCAATCTTATCAAACAAGTCCAAATATTTGATCCACTGTATCTTTTACGATGCATATTAAATAATTACTATATTATTATAATTAACGTTTAACTTCACCAAAATAGAAAAAATAAATAGAGGAAGAGTTTTATTGATTAACGTGAATTATCAATTTGAATAGGTCACATTCTTATCCTAGAGTTGGTTTGATATTGCTGCTAAAAATTGTTTATTTTTAAAGCATTTTTGTAAAACATATTTTTAGAAAAACACTTTTTGAAAAAAAAAAAAACAATTTGTGTTTGGTTAATTTATTGAAAAGTGCTTTTAATAAGCAAATTGTGTTTGAGTAATATTTTTTTTTAAATAAAGTACTTTTGAGAGTCAAATTACGAAAAAAAGACAAGTATCACTGCACTTTTAATATTGAGATTATTTATAGAAAGATTATTTCAAATATCAATTATAAAATTTTAATTTTAATTAAATTAAAATGTACATATTCAAATTTTTAATCAATATTATACATAGACGAATAAAAAATAAATTAAATATTGACATAATATTGAATATGATGATTTAAATATAATTTAAAATATCAAGTAAAATAAATTTAAAATTATGTCATAAATTAGATCCACCACAAATATAAAAAAGGGTAAACAAATATAAGAGATATATTGATGAATATGTATATATATGGTAGGGATATTATGGTCTTGAAATAAATGATTTTCTGTTTCTGCTTTTTTTAAGAAGCAGAAATTCTTAGCTTCTTCTCAACAACAGTAAAACTGTTTCTACTTCCATTTAAAAATAATTTCACTGATTAGCCAAACACCTTTTTTTTCAAAAAAAGAAAATGTTTTTTTTCCTGGAAATAAGTAATTTTGACCTCCCAACTGCCAAACAAGCTCTTAATCAATTAGAATATATGTGTCGCTCTTCCTTTTCAAACAGATAAAAAATTACATATTTTTATATTTCATATAATTAATATATATTTTTCATTCTTTAAACAAAAATTTCTCATTTTATCTTTATTGAGATGATTTATAGTTGCACAAATATTTATGACTTATTTTTTATCACAAATTTTCAAAAATCTTCCTATCATTTTTAAATTTGTGTTCAATCAAACGTATTCAAGATTAATAATAATAATAATAATAATAATAATATATATAAGAAATTTCTTACAATACTAATATGCATAACTAAAATTCTATTTTAAATGCTATAAACTTCTACACTAAACAATACCACTAACATCTTTAACTTTTTTCAGTTACTACTCCACCATTTACCTTATTTGGAAAAACATATACTCCACATGATATTAATTTGTGTCTTCTTATTTGAGATTGAGAAAATAACGTAACTAAGTAAATATATATTAGTTAATTACTTAATATAATTATAATTTGAAGAAGTTATTTTTCGCCACTAACATATAACCATATCATTCATAATTTGTATAATCCGGCTCCTAATTGTATAAATTAGAATTTGTATATGTTTTCCCTAACTTGTATATAATTATTCCGTTGATACATTTGATTTCTATAAATTTTGAAAAATTCCTAAATGTATAAATACAAATTTTGTATATATTGTTTGTATATTGGCAAACAAATTATACAAACAGAAATATCCACAGTAGACGAAACTATTGCTATGGAGCATAAAATTAAGCAAATTATAGCTAATGAAGCTTGTTAAATTCAATCTCTTTGTTATTTATAAAATTTCTCCGATTAAATATATTTTCAAACATAATCTCACATAAATTGCAGCTTAAGTATACTATATATGACTAGCAACATAAAAACCTCAAATAAGAAGACACCAAATTAATATCATGTATATGTACACAAATTAATTAAAGTTTTCATTCCTCTAGAGATTGGGAAAAGGCATAAATTTCCCCCTCAACTTGTACCGAAAAGTCAGTTACACATTTTAACTATTATGACGACCTATTACGCACTTATTCTTGTTCAAAGTGTAATTAATACCACCTCAAAACTGACGTGGAAATAAAATTTAAAATAAAAATAAATTAGGCGTGTCTGAGGTTGAAAATAAAGTAAAAAAAGTAATCTTTTTAACCCCCAGCCCCTGTTTTCTCCTTTTTCATGTTCCTCTTCTCTTATTTTCCTTCAGATTTTTTCTTCTTCATTTTTTTCTTTGCACAATTTTTCAGTTTGTCGCTTAATTTCATTTTTTCTTATCACATTTCTACAATTTTTCATTCAATTTCATCATTATATATACCTAGAAAAAATAATTTTTTAATTCAAATTTCACAATGATTCTAGGAATTCGAGACTTTGTTCTCCTAATGTTTCCACTTTCACCTTCAAATTTTCAGCAAAATACAAGCAAAGCCTCCAACCTTAAAAACCCCAAATATACTTGTAGCATGTAGGCATGCATATACATACACCCACTTGCCTTATTTATTTTTTTTATAGTTAAAATTAATTTCTTTTCATTTGTGTATTCATATATTTGTATGTGCATATTCACACGCCCACTTGCCTTATTTGTTGGTTGTTCAGATTTGAAAGCACAAAGCTTACTCAAACGTCATGGATCTGAAAAACGAAGCTCATTGAAACGTCATTAGATCCATGGTTGAAGCTTTGAGCTCGCCGAAACACCTGCAATAAAAACTAAAAGTAAAAAGATTGAAAAGGGTTAAGGTAAAGGGGTTTGATTCGGTGTTCGTTAATGACTGATTTGGAGTTTTGGGTGGCTGTTTGTGGTGGCTTAGGTAGCTGTTTGGTGGTTGTTCTCTGTCGGAGATGGGTTGGCTGTTGGGAAAAGAGGAGGGGATGACGTTATGGAGGTAGGTTTGTGGTGGTGATAGGTTGATTGTTCTTCGCCGGAGAAGACAAAGAGAATTGTGATATAACTTCAAATGAATAATTATTCTAGTCAGATTAGGGATAAAAGTGGGTAGGATTTAGATTGGAAGAAGATATGATTATTAGAGAATTTTAATAATTTGTTAGGAATTAATTAGTGTAAAATAGAGTTAACAAAAAAAAGTTAATTAATAAATAAAAGAAAATAAAAAGAATATAAAAAATTATAATTTATAATGTGGAGCTGACGTGGTGCTGACGTGGCGGCGAATGTAATACACCACATACTGTGAGAGTGGTGTTATGCGTCTCACTTTTTAAATAGTAAGGGTGTGTAATAGGTCGTCATAATAGTTGAAGTGTGAAACTGACTTTTTGGTACAAGTTTGAGGGGGAATTTATGTCTTTTCCCTCTAGAGATTCAATAATTATAAGATTAGAATTTTAATGACTAAATTTCTCTAGGATTCCAGTTTTTTTTTTTTTTTATAAATAGCAAAGAAATCAAACTTAATAAACCCCGTTAACTATGTACTGTAACTTCTCACATTTGAGTAATGATCTTTTTCTTCTTCTAAAACTCTAATAAACAAGTATATACCTTAGCAATTACTTGAATTCTCTTTATAATAATAACTAGAGTTGAGATTCAACAACTAAATATATAGAAAATAACTTATAAATATTTATGTAATTTGACAATTTAAACACTCGACAAATCATGCATGTACTTTTTAAAATCATTTTATTGATTATGTTTAAATATATATATATACTTAAAATTAGAAAATGATGAAGAAAGCTGAATTCAACAAAAAAAATTTAATTCAAGCTACAAAATATTTTAAAACATGATACAACATTATAATATTTTTCAAAACTAATTTCCCTTCATATAACTTGAGTACAACACACTTGGAACAATTCTATACTTAAGATCCGAAAACTAGTGTGTTTATAAGAATAGACTTCCATTTTATCATGGCAAGAGATTTTAAAATTTTGAATTTCATAATCAATAAAATTGTCCATAGCGACTTTCAACACCTTAGAAAACAAAGAATCATCCAAACAAGATGTTAACAAGAAAAATATTTTAATATCCTTTTCAATAAAAAATATATGTTTGACGAAATATATTTGTCACGGTCTCTTTTCAAACTATGACAAGAAAAACACTTAAATTTTATCTATGTAGTAATAGAATCGAAGGATCCATCGGAGAGATGTTTGGAGAGACGCTTTAAATTTTCATAAGTTTAAATTTGAACTTATTTAAAAATCGTTTTATTTATTTTTTAAATCAATAAAATCTGGTAAATTTTTATTTTTGTTCTTTGAGATTAAGAAAATTTTGTAAGTCCAAAATTTGTGGAAACATGTGGACATAACCTCACAAAAAAAATTACACACAAAAAGACCAATTAGAAATGAACATGAATTTAATGGAAACAAGTGGACACAAATCACTGTTCAATATTATTATCCTCAATTATCTCTATTGATAAAAAATGTGTAACGATCAGTTCCCGTCGTTATGAAAAGCCAACGGTGAAAAATTTTGGGCCGGAAAACTTTTTCGTAGTAACTTGGGATTTCCCAACCTAGTCCAGATTTGGACGAAATCGGAGTCAGTAAGATCTAGGGAAATCTGGTAACAATTCGGTGATCTAATTGTGAATTTGATCACATGAGTAGATAGCTAAGACGTTAAGGAACCCATACGACTTTACGAATTGAATTCGGGTGAGTGAACTCCCAAACCTGATCTTAGCGTGAACGGGTAGTGTTTTAGTGTCGTTGGTTGAAGGTGTTGTTGTGAAATGGGGGTATTCGAATTATTAAATTTGTTCATTGTTCCGTGTAAGCCGCTATGGCGGGAATTTGTGCCACCAGGGCGGAGCCATTGTAGCGAGGTAAGTACCGCTGTGGCGGGACAGACGCGACTTAAGTCGGAAATAAACCCCAAAAATGTTTTATTCTGCACTTTTCGACTATGAGAGCAAGGAGACGACCCCATGTTCTTTCTTGACAGTTTTTCACCATTCTTAAGGCTAAAGGTAAGGTTTTAACTCCCCGAACCTGTTTTTCAATCCGTAAAATGTAATCTAGTGGGTAATTATCGATGGGGGAGGATTTTGATTTGGGAATTATGGTGGAAAACCCCCTAATTTGGATATTGGGATCATGGGTTTGATCTAGGGTTGATAGGATTGTTGGTAATTCGGGTAATTAGTTATTGTTTATTGATTTCCGTGTTATATTGATTGTTTGTAGACCAAGAACAAGCGGAACGAATCCAAAAAGGGAAGAATCAAGTTTCTTAGGGGATTCAAGCTTATTTCGAGGTAGGTGATGGTTGTGATTTTATGTTGTGTGATGTATGTTTGTTCTTGCTTCATTATAATACGTATATGTATGCAAATGTTGCATATTGATCACATTATTTGTAAATGAGGATAGATGAATAATGAATGCCATGAATCATGACTTGATTGTATGATTTGAGAATATACTTGTGATTGTGATTGTGGTTTATTGAATGGATCGGGTGTTGTGTTCCGACACACTAACTTGGATCGGTTGCCACGTTCCGACATAAACATGGGATCAGTTGTCACATTCTGGCATAAACATTGGATCGGGTACCACATATTGGTACGCTAACAGTTTAAATATGGGTTCCTTGAAAGACCCATTGACTTGACATAACTGTATATCATGAGGATTGTGAAATTGTATGTTGTTCGTAAATAATGTTGATATTGTATATGTTCGGTGTATGCATGTTATTATTGTGTTGTAATGACTTATGTATGTTGCACTTATTGGGATAGCCGCGTGATCCAAGCAGTACACTGTGGTTGTGTACTGATACTGCACTTGCTCTTTATTTGTTAAGTACATGGCATCTTCAAGCGGCTATTGACAGACCTCGCTTAGAAGATCAGTGATCGTCATCGAATTCAAGGGTGAGTCAGTTCTTCCGGGCTGCCATGAGTTATCTTTTCGTTTATGTCCCCATTTCGGACTTAAACAAACTAGTACATTAGGATTCTTATGTTTAATTGGGTTGTACCTATTTTCTTAGACTTGTTGATCTTTAGATGTTTTGGTTCATTGACTTTCAGGTTCTAGGTATTACTTTCGCATTTGTTTTGGGTTGTTAAACTTTTGTTGGAGTTTATGGGAACTCCTCATTTCTTTCCTTAGCATTTAAACTTGCTTCCGTAACTTTAAATGCCTTAGTTTTTTGTTAAGTTGTTTAGTTTGGGTTGTTATAGTGGTTCTCCCACCGAAGGGTTAGTGTGAGTGTCAATCACGACGGTCTAGATCATGACAAAATATCAATATCAATTTTGAAATTACTACAGTAAAATGTGTTACTTACTTTTCCTCCTTAAAAAAATAGAAAAAGCTTCACCAAAAAATTATGCACACCTTTTTTTTTTTTAGAAATACAAATGAATTTCGCATAGTATTCATATAAAATGATGTACATTTTTTAAAAGTTAAAAAAATATCAGAAAACCACATTTACCAATTCATTTATTTATTCTATAACTTTTATAATAAAATTCTCAAGCTCACATACAAGAAACAAACAAATTGATACTATCCACAAGAATTAATTTAACACCAAATTCAGTTAAGCATCACATTCATGTGACCCATCAAATTCTTCAATTTGATTCTATAAATTGTGCAATAGTAACAAGATTAGTTTACCAACACATACAATAACAACCGAAACAACAACAATAATATAATTAGCGTAGCTTTATAAGTGAATTTTATCAGTATAAAGTATAGAGTATATTTAAATTTTTCCTCATTTCGATCAAGTATAGTAAATCAAAATATTTATGAAAAAAATACGATCATTAAAAAATATATCAATTAATAAGAACAACATTACAACTCCTAATAACAATAATATCGAAAATAGTAAATACAATAGACAACATATGTAACAAATATCATAATAAAATAACTACACATATATAAAGGAGCTCATATTACGAATCTAATAAGGATGAAAATGAATCAAAATTTAATTATTTACTAATTTTTTTATCCTAATTCTTGCCCTCCGAACCCTCCTAGATGTTACCCACAAAGCACACATGTTACATGATTATTTAACCTCAAAGACACCTAAATGTTACCTACTTCACTTGCTAGTCCACTATTGAAACCAAACCAAACCCACAGATAAAGAAGAGAGAGAAAGAGAGGAGAGAGAGAGAAAGAGGTATTAGAAACACCCTTTTGGAATTCAGTTTCAATTCCATTTATTTATTTATTTATTATACACTGTTAACAAGTGTGTTGTATTTTGTATCTATATGGTTGCTCTGAGGTCAGGTAAAAAAGTTGTCTTTTTTATTTTCTTCTATTTCTTATTCTGATTCTTGAAAACTGAAAAGGTTTTTTGTTTCTTTTCTTTTGGACAGAAAAAAAGATTGGAATTTTATGCTTGGGGTTTTTTGATCTGGTTCATTTTGGAACTTTGAAGAGGAATTGGATAATAATTCTTGTATGTTTAGATATATGATGCTGTCTAGTTCTTTCAGTGCTTGGATCAGTCATTTTCTAGCTTGCATGGGGTATGTATTCAGATTCTTACAAATCAGTTTTCTGTTTCTTGATTGTTGTTGGTTTAGTGAAAGTTTGTTCTGTTTTGTATTCAATTTTGGTGAATTTTAGGCTGTTAGAAAGTGATTATATGTGTGTGATGGGGCTTTTTTGTGGTTTGTTGAATACATTATTTACTGTCATTGACTTTTTACTGAAAATTGTGATTCATTTACCTATTTGGAAACATTTAGCTGCTATTTGTATATTTTAGCCACTCAAAAGCACAACCAAAAGGGGAAAAAATGGAATTGGAGGAAGAGGTTTTGCTCCTGCAAGAGGAAGGGAGGAGAAAGTTTAAAACTTTTATGTTCTTTAGATGGAGGAGAAAGAGGAGGGGGGAGGGGAGAATCATATGTCTAGGAAAGTGAATAAGAAATTTCTTGCATCTGTCATAGTGGACAAAGTTATATGGTATTTGTTGCCAGTGTAAAGTGTAAAGTGGCAAGTATCTCGTGGAATTAGTTGAGGTGTGCACAATCTGATCAGGACACCATGGTTATCAAAAAAGAAAGGAAAAAGAAAAAGAAACATAAGTTTCTCGTTATTACTTTATCGAGTGTTTGGTGTTTGATCTTCCAACTTATGGTTTGAAGAGTAGCTGATAAAGTAAACTTCCTTTTCCAAAAGGCTAATCCTTTCATGATTATTTGTAATCTGTCAATTTAAATATTTCGGTATATGATTTGCGTTAATACTGATGCTTTGAAGACATAATTTTTGAAATTTTGAAGAGAAATAAAATTGAAATGATTAGATAAATCAGATTAGGTTGAGGAAATAACCAACATTTATCATTTTCAAGAATTAAAGGACCGTTTCAAACTTCTAATGAGCACTATCAGCTGTGGGACTTCAAACACAATTAATAGTTGGTAGAATATTCTAGGTGTGCTCTATGCACCTCACCTTGGAGTAATGTAATAATTAGCATAGGAGTAATCTATCTTGTAATATAAGATTACCAAAATGGATATTTGTCATTAGCATGGTATGCTGGATACTTTTCATGTTTCATTTTTCCAGAATCATCTTTTCTTCTCCTATTGCTTTCAGTAAGCTTAGTTTTATTGGGAGCTATTGCTCAGTGCTGGTTTGGAATGGGTTGTTATCTTGCAAAACAGTTTTAAGTATATTTTTACTAGCAAATAGTGGCTACCCGAAAGATTGGTATTTACATTCTGTATGCTTCCGGAAAGGGGGAGAGGAAAGGGAGAAGGGGGTTGGAGGTGAACTTGCTAATCTACTTCCACTTCAGGAAGTATATTAACCTTCAACTCTGGTTGTCTTGAATAGATTAAAAAGGAAGTACAAGATATACTTCCTCCAGCCCTTCCAATTTTTGGAGGCTCGAAAAGACTTAAATATTTCTACTATCTGTTGCTTCATTTTGCTTTGTATCTTGATAGTTTGTTGTCATTTTTTCTTTTACTTCCCTCTTAAGCCGAAGGTCTATCGGAAACTGCTCTCTGCCCCACAAAGGTAGATGTAAGGTCTGTGTGCAACTTACTCTCCCCAGATCCCACTTGTGGGAGCATCTGGGTATGTTGTTGAAAATAACTTAAATTGAAGGGAAGCGCATACTCTTCCAATTTTACTCCATATTCCTTGTTCTCCTAAGAAAACATAAGGTAATAGCCCATCTCCCTTCCTCCTTTAATTCACCTCCTACAAGTCATTGTCTTAGAGTTCGTTACTTGGTGTCATATGGGTAATCAGTGATGCATGAGTTTGGAAAACTTTTGAGTAATCAAACCTTGAACCTCCGAAGTTAAAGAGGGCCTTTGATATATGATTTGGAAGGGGGTGGGGTGAGGGGGATGGGAAGGAGGCTTAAAAGTCTCTTTGGAGTAGCTTGTGAATATTGCTGAAAATCTGAGAGATATGTTTTATCTTGAATATTATGTCATACATGGTGGCTATTTGTGATATAATTTTGGATAACATCTGTGAGACTATGACTCTGAGTGGAGTTGTCATCTGGATATCTTTTTATTTCATGTGTATGTTCACTAATTGTTCCCAGTTACTTTACTGTCTCGTCTTTAGTGCATCCCAATTTCTGATCTCTTCACTTGATTTTAGCTAATCTATATGAAAGATCATTCTGGTTATCCTTTCCCAACTTTGTGCTAACTGAAGGGCCTTATAATTTATGAAAGGGAGGATAAGGAAGTCATAAATATGGAGATTAGGCTTGTTTGGTCCATCTCAATTTGTTGAAAAGCCATGTGCCAAAAGAATGCTTGGTAGAAATTCATTCTTGGAGATCAAGAATGAAGAGTGTGGAGGAGAACTTTGGGCAATTTGTCCTTTTCTCTAATTTTGTGATAGAAACCGGCAACTCATATCGTTATAAATAGAGAGGCCATTCTCTCATCTCAACACATAAAGTAGAATATAGAAGCAAGAGCATAGAGCAATTCAGACATTAAGAAATACAGTCTTTAAGAATAAATAGTATGCAAGCTGTATTATAGTGAGCTATGTAATCAAAAGATGATTGTTTCTCTTAATTGTGTAGTGGTTTCCCGAGTAATCAGGACTATCGAGTGAAAATCCTGTTTCTATAGTCATATTATTTTTCCACTCTAACAGAGCTTTCCATGTTGAAATTTTGATGGTCTTGGTCTTTTTTTTTTTTATTATTCTGGTTGATTACCCTTTCTCGGTGCTCCATTTTTCCTATTATTTGTCGTGAATATTATTTCTATGGGCTATTTTCTCCAGAACTGGTATTAGAGCCTAGGTTCAGCTCATTCTAAGAAAAATATTGTTCACAATCAATTGTACAATACTCTGTGAAAAATGTTTTGAGTAATGCACAAGGTAAAATAATTCAACAGAGAGAACATTTTCTATTAGAGATTACACAAGGCAATAGTAGGCAATACGACAATGTCCGAACCCATAAAACCTGAGGATTGGATGACATGGATTAAAAAAACAGCTAGTGCAATCAGAACTAGCATTGGTTTTTTTACTTTTTTCGTGGGGAGCAATATCATGGCACATAAAATTGCAGAAATGTGTCACTCTCTACAATTGAAGTGGATTATATTGTTACTACTAAGTACTAAAGCTGGCAAGGAAATGATGTGGCTCAAACAGTTGCTTCAAGAAATTTGGCTTGTGTAAGAATGAGTATGTGGTCTATTAGATAGTCAAAGTGCAATAGACATGAGTAAGAACTCAATATAGCTAAGGACTAAACATATTGATGTGAGATATCATTGGATTGAAAAAAAAGTAGAGACTAGAGAACGAATTCTTACAAATCGTGAAGATTTTCATTGGTGAGAATCCTTTAAATATGTTGACCATAGTACCAAGAGACAAGTTTAAGTTGTGCAAAGACCCTGTTGGCTATGTTGCTCGGATGGACTTTGGTGTAGGTTTTTGATACCATGTAGATCTAGAGGTCAGACTCCTCCACTAAAATTTTATGATTTGATGGTACGGACCCGAGTGCGGATACATGCGCTCAGATACGTCCATAAATGTTGTATTAAAACATAAATATGCATTTAATGAATTAAATTTATTGAACTAAAAATTACGATTTTTTATAAACACCTAATATTTTGATCATAAGATATCTCGTGTAAATCAAAATATTCTCAAACTTTTTGGTCATAGATGTAGTCAAAGCACCCTGGGTAAGTTGACCAAATCCGGTGTGATGCCAAACCCACACCCAAACTATGTCGAATTGACACGGGTGCAACAAGGATTCGAAGGGCTTGTGCAGCATAGCCTCTAGGTGCATCTAGATATTCGATGTTACCTTCATTAGGCTTAGGTGAATTGGTCTGGAGGGGGGAATTTATGGGGTCCATCCCCAACTTATTAAAAAGCCATGTGCCAAAAAAACACTAGGTAAAAATTCATCTTAGAGGTCAAGAATAAAGTATGCGGGGGAGAATTTTTGAGCAATTGTTCAGACAGGTAACCTCTTGCATGAAAAGTTTTAGACAAGTGACTAGACACTTGTCATGAATAAAAGCATATTCATGTTGCTCATTTGCAATTTGAAACTAACAAGCCTCCCGCAACTAATTCAATTCTCTTTCAGGTAGAATCTGAATCTTAGCTGCTTTTTCTCTTATTCTTTTTTTTTTTAAGTAGCTACTTTGTTATTTGAATTTTGTTGTTCCTCCTTTGTCATAGAGGAATTGTTGGCAAATATAATGGAAAAGGAAAATAAATATGTATATTGAAAGGAAAAAAATATTTAGTCATACGCGGCTTCTTGAACTCGTCCACATTTTTCACATTGACACCTTAACGAAAATTAGCACCTATTGAACATCTAAATTACCCAAAAACTGTACCTATTAAACACAAAAGGTGACATGACAAAATAAGTGTTCCTCACTTTCCTTGTGTGCGTAAATGCATCACAAATAATGATTTCTTTGAAAACACTGACATCTTTTACGCATGACTATAACCAAATAATCTTACTTCCCTTCTTGTTTAACACTTTGCCGCCACTCAGCGCCACAAGTTTACCATTTTCATTCATCTGATTTGGCATTCAGGGAAAACAATTTTTCTGGCACTTGAATCTGAAGAAAGAAAGAAGATTCTTGGGTCATCTTGGTTAAAAATGTAGGCCAACATCCATCAATCCATTTCCAAGCAAACACCACCATTCAACAATCATTCTGTTAAACTATTTCAGAGAATTTGATAGAATTAATTTTAAATGACACAATCTGGATCCCCTCTCTTTCTCTTCTTTATGATATTTGAATAAGTTCATTGGCACTGTTTATCTTCCACAAACATCTCAACCATTCTGTTAAGCTATATACTGTGCTTCGTTGTTTATTTTCACTTTTTAATTAACTAAATCTGAACATATTATTATAAGAAGGAAAGAAAACGGTGAGCTTTGCCGGAGGGGGTGGGGTGACAACTAGAGACGAGGGGAAGAAGATGAAAGTGGAAAGGGTAGGATGAGTGGATGTGAGGTGTAGAGAATGAGTTTCCCTGTTTCTTTTTTGTTGATTATTTTTTTGGATTATAAGGGGTTCAGAACTATTTTTCTTATTTTTCAATTGATATTTCATTTTTATAATTATTTTGGGTGGGCCCATTCCCACATGTCATTCTTTTATTCATGTCTTTCTTTTACAAAGTTCGGATGTGAGTTATACACTATATTTCTTGGGATGGTTGTCATTCGTGTTTAATAGGTACAAATTTTAAGGTTGGAGTGTCTTATAAGAGAACAATGCTCCATTAAGGTGTCAAAGTGAAAAATGCGGACAAGTGTCGAGGGCCGGTTATGACTTTAGCCAAAATATTACTACAATAATTATCTATGAGCACATATACAAATGGGTTGAACCATTCTAGGCACTGTCCTGATAAATTATTTCAGCAATGTGATAATTTTCCTAGGAATAAAAGTCTTTCTCTATAGGGGAAAAGGAACAACAAAATTTAAACAACAAGCTAGCTAGTTAGAAAATGAGAATAAGAGGAACAACAGTTAAGATTAAGTTGTAGAGATTAGAGAATGAATACCGGAAGAGAATTGAATTAGTTGTAGGAGGCTTGTTATTCTTATGATCGTCGTATTTGTAGGATAAGAAAAAAACGTTTTCGTCATGACAATGTCTAGACAGTTGTCCAAAACTTTTCATGTAAGAGGTCCCTTGGTTGATGACGCCACTTTTTTTTTTAATGGAGGTTGATGAAGCCACTTGTCAAAAAGGAATTCAAATATTAGTGTGTCGGACAGTTCCTAGCATGACTCAAGCCATTTGTTTATCTACTCATACGTAAAAGCTGTAGTAATTAAAAAAAAAAATTCTTTCAACTTAAAATTCCCTAAAACCCTTATATTTGCCAACAAATCTTGCTTCTCTCTATTTCTGTTTTCGGAGTCTTCGGCTTCTATTGTTGTAAATAGAGGGGCAATTTTCTCATTCCAGCTCTAGAAATATAGAGCATTGAAGCAAGAGTAGAGTGGAGGACAATTCACAGGAAGAAGAAAAGCGTTTGTGAGGAAAATTAGAGTGTGAGCAGTATTATAGTAAGGTGAATAAATCAAAAGAGGGTTGTTTCTTTTGAGTGTGTAGTGGTCTTTTGAGTATTTTACTATTTTGATATTATTTTTGGCATTTCAGGCCATGGTTTTTTCCCTTGTTGAAAGGGGTTTTCATGTTAAATTGTGTTCTTATTTCTCTTTTTGTTCTCGCTAATTTATTTGTTTTGGTGCTTTTTTTTATTCATGTTATGTATCTTGAATATTATTTCTGTGAGCTATATTTGTCAAAAAGGTCGTTGTTGATGTCACAATGAGCAGAATCGTTATTGATCATTAGTATCAAGAACACGTCTTATATTTGTTGTCTTAAGGGTTTCAAAAAATGTCTGTAAGGATATGGCCCACTGCTTTGGCTCTTAAGATTTTGGGATTTTTCTTTTTGATGACCGTGCCGCGTCGGCTTTCACGCACCTTGACTAATTCCACGAAATACCTGCCACCTCCCACCAGTTGTACTAGGTAACTCTGTCCACCAAGGCTAGGATAGATGGAAAGAATCACCTAGTGTTTTTTGTCTTCACTGAGTTTTGAACCTCAGACCTCAAGGTTCTCAACCAGTTCATTGACTCAAATTCTTCCAAATGGTTTCAAAATTAAACTTAGGCAGGGTAGTTTTCACTAGTGTCTTCTCTCTACCTGTTCTACCAACCTGTGCCTCTCTATGTTCATTTTGTCAAGTCATTTGTAGGCACACTCCTTAGTCTATTGAGCCTTCTCTCTCTACTCCAAATAAAGAAAAAGTAAAAAAAAGGTAAAAAAAAAGTGAGGAAACGAATAAACAAAAGAAGGAAGAGAAAGGAAGTAGAATAGAGAAGTCTTCAAATCCTAGAACCGGATTATACGTGTGGAACTGTTTTAGAAAACCTATCCCGCATCGATTGAGTCGTGGTTTTAAAAGGTTTTTTCATGGTAAATTACAAACAATAACCACAACAACAACAACAATATACCCAGTGTATTCCTACCTAGTGCGGTCTCGGGAGGGTAGAGTGAACGCATAGCTTACCCCTACCTAAGAGGTAGAGAGGTTGTTTACGATAGACCTTTGCCTACAAGGTAAGTTACCAGTTTCAAAAAAGAAAAAAACTACGAGGTGTTGAGCTACTCCTTTTTCCTTGTAGTATTAGATAATGAGTTGGATACTTAGATTCTCTCTCTTATAATTAGGATGTCGATTGTTGTCAATATGGAGTTACCAATGGACAACATAGAAAACGTACTCTGTGGAAATTCTGCTCTTCTCATTTCCTACCCTTACTTTGGGGCTAAGAAAGGAGCTGGTGAGTTGTATAGGGGACATGCAAAGAGACTGCGGGTCCAAATGCTTATATCCTGTTCTGTCATTATGTGAAGTTATCAATCCAGCGTTGAGTGCTCTAGTGCACTAGAATTTTTATGTCACTTGTTCTAATAATACTCAATCTACCAAATGGTTATTTTGCACCTCTCCTCCTACCCAAGGAAAGGACAAATATCCTACTGTGAGATAATTTGCCACGCTCTTTTGCACTTTCACTTTACTGGTAACTATATGGAATTTAATTCAGGCTGACGTTTCGTCTTGAGTACAGTGTTTCCCTACCCATTGCCTTTTCTTGTTTTGCAGCTTGCATGTATATATTGTTAATCTGAGACTCCGTGTGCTTGTTTAATGATTCAAGAGCTCTGTTCTTTTGAATAAGTTATTGCTTCTTATTGTGGCGTCAAAACAGTTTTCATCTTGTTACATCTGTTGTATATGCAAATAAACCTGAATTTGAACAGAGCAGAGGTTGCTTTGGTTGCTGTGCAAAATCTCAACCAGTTATTGCTGTGGATGAACCATCTAAAGGACTACGAATACAAGGAAAGTTGGTGAGAAAACTGAGTATGTCGGATGATTTTTGGAGCACCAGTACATGCGATCTGGAGGTTAGTACTGTTCAATCTCATAGAAGTATGTCTTCCATCAGTATATTAAATCAGAGCCTCAGTCAACAGAGTGGCACTGGCAATGCTAGCAACAACAATGAATTCGTAAATCACGGTAAGTTTATTGCACTGATGACTTGGCTTTTTTATATATTAGAAGAAAACTAGTCACTTCTGTGGCATGACATTCGAGTCCGTTTTCCACCTTCATTCGTGACTTTCATTCAAAAACATAAGCCATACCTAGTTGTGAAGTAAGTCATGCATGAATAGGGGCTATCTAACTTCCGTTTGCTATCTTGACTGTCTGCTGATTTCAGGCTATCTTCTTTGGAACCAAACCAGGCTTCAGTGGCTAGCAAGTAAAAATCCAGAGAACCGAAGAGTCGTTGAAGAACCGATGTTAAAGTAAGAACCTTGCTTATGTTCATGTTTCTGATGAAGCATTTCAATACCACAGTTACAAATCTCATGGAATCAAATTTTAGGACTGACCTTTAAGTGATATTATGCTCTGCTAGAAGACTCAGTGACAAGCTTTCACTTTTTCTTTATTACTGTGGTGTCTGGTCAGCTTGCGCACACCCTAGACTAATTCACGGGGTACCCGCTATTGGAGGTGGAGCCAAATTTTTTAGTTATGGGTTCTAAACCATAATCTTGTTTTTTTTTTTTTTTGATAACAACCACAATCTTGTTTGTTTATTGGATTCTATAATGATTATTATACATCTGAAGTGATTTTTTAAAAATACAGATACATGTTTGAACCAAAGTTACTGGGCTCTGTCAAAACCATAACTGTAAGGTACACTCGTACCTGCTAGCTCCGACGTCCAACATAGGTATCGGGTAACTTTGTCCACCAAGGCTTGGATAGATAAGAAGAAAACACCTAGTGCTTAATAAAGCTTTGTTTAAACATCGTTTTTCATCGTTGAATATGGCTGCCACGCTTTTCCATACACGTCAATAATTTTAAAAAAAATTGAGTTTGTTTTGCTCTTACATTATTTAAAGCTTGTCTACATTTCTTGGCTAATTGTGCTTGTTCTGTCTCACTTTAGTTGGAATGTTTCGTATGATAGCTTATTTGGGACTAACAAACGATTCCCTCAGCCAATTCCTCTCTCGGTGAGTCACTTCTCACTTCTCGGAACTTTTATTCACTTCTTTTTCTCTTCCATTTGAAGCAAAGGCTCGAATTAACTTTTTTCCAAATTGGCTGTTCTTTATAGGACATGGTCGACTTTCTTGCTGATATTTGGGAGCACGAGGGTTTGTACGATTAACCATGCTGATCGGGATTGTGTATTGTTGATCTTCTTCGCTTTATCTGAATTTTTCTGGTTGTTTTAACCTCTGATAAAATTGTGCATAGTTTCCAGAATACAGGAAGTGATTGAGGATGCAAGAATGTTTAGAAACAAAGATTTTAACTGATAGAAAATGAGAGGGCTAATAGTAAAGGAAACATTTATTTAGGGTTTGAATATATGCTTTGTAAATGGGAATCTAATTTACTCTGCATAAACTGATTATATGTTGTTGGTTTTGTTAATTTTTGTCAAATTTGATTTGCATATATTGTGAATCTTGTTGATGAAGTCTGCTTCGATGTTTAACTAGATACGCGTACACTCTACCCTCCCTAGATTTCACTTAGTAGAATTTCACTCGGTATAGAGCTTGGGGAGTAAAACTAAGATTAGGGAAACGACAGCTCCACACAGGCCTAGGGGAGGGGTGCGCACGGTTTGGATGAAAATCGAACCAAATTGATTAAAAGCCCAACATGCAATGTGCTGGCCCAAATAATTGGTGTATATATTTCATATATTAGTTAGCGGCTGTAATTATTTCGATCGAGCGATCAAATGTGTTAAAAAGTATTAGAACGGAAAGTTTTACAAATATGTTTTTTAACTTTGTTGTATTCTGAAGAGAATTGTCTGTATTTTTCCAAATATTAGTATATGAATAATAATTCTTTAAAAACTGTCGATTCTTCATGTCTTAAAACCGTTCGTTGTTTATTTTCTGTTGGTTTTTCTTTCAAAAAGCCCATTATAATTTTTTTAGCAAATTGTCTTAATTATTATCGTAACCAAATAAGTTTCAGGTAAAGAGTTTACTTTTCACCTGTTTTTACCGATGGTTTGATCTGACTCTTTCAATCCAACTCTATCGAAGGAGAAAAAAACGGAGATTACGACTTGCTTAGTGCAGGGTTGTTTACCGTGATAGGTTGGACGCTTTCTTTGTCTAAGGGCATCTCCAAATCTATACTCTATTTTACTCTTCAAATTTACAGTTCCCTATTTTTTTCAGACAACCAATTACAACCTAATTTTCTATTTTACTCTCTAAAAAAGAATTTTTTTCTCTCTCCTCAATATTATATTATTATTTCTATTTCATTCTTATTTTCTTATTTCATAATATAAATTCTTTATTTTTCCCCCAATAATTACTTTATATAAATTTCATGTGATAATTTAATATAAAATTATATTTTATTCTAAATTTTTTAATAACATAAATTGCAAGAAAATATTATATAATATACAAATTAATGGACAAATTCAAATAAAAGTGAAATACAATTACATAAACACTCAATTTTCGAAATTATTACGTTGCTCCCATGGATGCTCTATTAATGCATTAAGGAGTTCAAAATGATCAGTTTTGTCCTTAATTTTTTTTTATGTCTAGCTAAAAATTGTTCAAATCGAAAATTTTCATCCACCACCATTTTTGTTGTTGAAGTTGGAGCCTCTACGACATCTTGAATTGGTGCATTAAGATCACGTTCATCACAATTATCATGTTGTGCAATATGATATATGTACTCATTATATCATGTAGCACTTCCTTTCTCCAAAAACGTGACGGCCCTCAATAATTGCAAAACGTGATTGCAAAACTCTGAATGCACGTTCAACATCTTTTCAGCATGATTCTTGTTTCATCGCGATGTATTGTATTGTATTTTATCTTGTATTCAAATTATTATGTTATGTATTGTATTGTTATCTTGTATTTAAATTATCATATTATGTATTGTATTTTCAAATTAAAATTTTCATCTTATCATTTTAATATTGTGTATTTTTTATAGTGAAAATTAATAATAAAATCAAATTATATTATTGACGAAAATTAAAAAAAATTCTATTAATTCGGGATGGAAGTAGTAATATTAAATAATATATTTTTTAAAATATTATATTACATTTGAAAAAAATTGTGAATATTAGATATTTAATTAATAACATTATATGTAAAATAATATGTTAATTATAAAGTAATAGAAATAATAATAAAATAATCAAAAGTGAAATAGAGAGTGTGAATAGTAGTTCTCCAAAATTGAAATAGAGAGTGTGAATAGTAGTTCTCCAAATTTGGAGAACTACTATTCACCTCTCTAAATATGAAGAATAGAGAATGATATGGAGGTGGGTTGGAGTGCCCATTCTCTATTTTACTCTCCAAATATAGAGAATGGAGAGTAAAATAGAGTTGGATTGGAGATGGTCTAAGATCTTAGCTTGATCACTCTATTAAGCTTTTCCAACGAGTTTATTGATTGAGTACGAGATATTGTTATTCAAAGCATTGCTACTCCCTCTGTTTATTTTTACCTGTTCATGTTTGATTTGACACATTCCTTAAGAAATAATAAATAAATGGATAATTTTATTATATCACTTTTATTAATTATATGTCGTCTAAATATTGAGGAATAAATAGGTAGTAGTATTTAATAATAAGGATAAACTAGACACAAAATGATAAATTATCTCTTGATTTTTTTTAACTAAATAAGAAAACTTGAATTATTTTTAATATACTGAACGAATAAAAATGGATCGAGGGAGTAATTTTCTAAATGACTAGCGTTGAAGTACCAAAATCCAAAATATCTTTGGTTTTTATTTCTCCAATTGCATAGAAACTTGTCATTATTTGATTGTCCTTGAATCAAAATTATCATATGATATGATTTGTATTCTCCAACAAAGATTTCCTTTAAAATGTGCACATCGTTTTACTCTCATAAAATTTTAATTTTACCTCTCTTGTTCCAAAATATATTAGACCATGATAAATAAATTAATAAATGAGAAAATCTTATCTTGATTTCGTTTTTTGCTCAAACAATTTGTAAAATCACACCTTTAGAGCAAAATCTCCATTGATCTTTTCAATGGACAAAATCAAGAGTTTAGTGGATAAAATGCCAAAGAAAATAATCTCATACAGATAATACCCGTATAATTAGGATATTTGGTATTGATTAATAGCTAATAAAATATTACAATTAACAAAATATAATATATAGTTTTCCACACAGTCCAATGTGTTAGAAAATAACAAAAACCGACCACAATTGTTTAAAGAAAAAAATGAAGATCTTTCATGACTTATTATTACAATTTATAATTATATGTTCTTATATCACTCATTCGTTATAATAATATTTCAATATAACAGAGAAGAGTTTGTTTGAATCTGATTTTATGTTATATGTTCTTTATAACGTTATTTTGTAATAATAGTTAAGAAAACTTCTTACAAATAACGTCATTAAATAAAGGGAAAAAGATGAATATTGCAATGTATCTGGTCTTTTTAATGTTCTAATTCAACAAATCCATTTGACTATATTATATGCCTGATTTTCCTCAAAATTAATTGTTTTATTCTATGTAGATTCTATTTATTCCAACATCTTCACTATTTTTTTCTTTATAAAAATCAATATTTAATTAGGCCTTAATGATGAATATCACGATTCACGATTGATTATATCTTAAATATTATATTCCCAGTATAGTTTTTCTTGCCTCTATGACTGCTCCTTCTGCATATCTTGCTTGAGAATTGAAATGTATATATTTATATATATTTTATTTGATGTTCGGTATCTGTATTGGAGTTCGACTAATTTGAATTTGTAATAGGTAGGGACTCATTTGTAGGGTAGCGCTTCTTACCAAGAATTTTTCATACCCAAGGATCGAATCTGAGACCTCTAGTTAAGTGAGGAGTAGCTTCATCGACTGCACTACATTTTTTTTAGGGTAATGTATGCTCTTTAGTCCATATTAAGTGAATTGTTATTTGTTAGGTTTATTTATAGTTAAAAATAATGGAATTTTTCAAAGTTCAAGAAAATCATTAGGACTTTTTTTTCTTCACATTTACCCTTCTTTTTAATAAGGTTCATAACTATTTTACATTCTCTAAAAGGATAGTTGAGAATAATCATAAATATAATAGTGAAAAGTTGTCTTCAATTTATATTCTTATATATTTTTCTTAAGAGGTGTGACAAACCTCAACAATTCACTTAATATGGACTAAAGAAAATATATTACATCCATAAAATCCCTCAAAATTACTTCTTCCGTTCATTTTTATTTTTCCATTATTCTAAATTAAATTTTTATTTTTACTAGCTTTTCACTTTTAATATGTCAAGAAAAAGTAATTATTTTTTTATATTTTATCCTTATCATTAATGGTTTATTCTACAAATCACTTTCAAGGACCTATTACTAAACATCAATTAATATTGGTATAATGACAAAATATTCATATCAATCAGTGTTTCTTAAGTGCATACAAAGTTTAAAGTGGACAAGTAAAAGTGAACGGAGAGTATATATTTATATTACTCCCCCCGTTCACTTTTACTTGTCACGCTTGGACCTGACACACTCATTAAGAAAATAATTATTGGCATAATTGTTTTACTACACTACCATCATTAATTGATAATTAGTATTAGATCTTGAAAATGATTTGAGAAATAAATGATTAATGCTAAGGATAAAACATTAATAAAAATAATTATTTTTTCTTAGTATGTTAAAACTGAGAAATAAAAATAAAAATCTACTTTTAAAATAATAAACAAATAAAAATTAATAAAGAGAATATTTACTGATGGTTCTCAATAGATTATTTATACTTATTAAATATATTTTTTTTAACACAAAGTAGCACTATACTATGAATTGAATATATAATACTTGTAACTATATATGACTCACACTTTCCTCATTCAATGTGAATGGCAAAGAAAGAAAGAAGAAAAACCTCTATTTATTATACAACCAATTCCAATCAATCAAAAATATTCCTTGATATTATTTCTAACAAGTTGGTACATATAATGAAAACATCCCTTGAACCCAGACCATATTGTATTTAATTTACTGAGATTAAAAAAATATGAATATCAAATCACAAGTAAGGAAAAAGAAGAAGAGCATATCCATGAAATTAAATATTCTTCCTCCCTTGAATTTTATATGAAGGTGTTCACGAAATCTAATTTTGAAAATTATAATTTTAAATATGTCATGACATTTATGTGACGTTTATAAATTATGATCTCATTAAGATTACGTAAAGAAATGAATATTTGACCTAACTCAACCCAAAAAATTAGCTCATGAAAGGAGGATTGTCTAACTACTGTTTACAAGTAGCTAGACCACTCATCTCATTAATTAACCACAGATGTAACACTTTTTCATCTTTCAACACCTTACCTCACACTCAGGAACGGACATCTGAAGCATGAATAATTTAATTTGGGGGCCAACATTATCCTGCTCTTTTACTATGTAAAGAAATTTATATAGATATTAAGTCTAACTCAACCTCAAAATGTAGCTCATGAGCAAAGGATTATCCAAGTTTAATTAAGGAGACCATTCATCACATTAACCATTGATTTGAAACTTTTTCATTCTTCAACAGATTAAAATATGAATTTGAAAGTTAAATTATTAAATATAAGATTATTTTAACAAACTAAGTACGAAAATCTAGAAAACTAGAGGTCACAACGGGTTTGACCTTGTGAATGAAAATATCCTCGTTGAAAGTATTTTCCTCTTTAATAAACTTTATAAGGTACACATTCAAAAATTATTCGAATTGTCCTTCAAATGAATACCAAATACCAAATAAATCCTAGCTAACCAAAGGTCACAATAGATTCATCCTTGAAAATAAATAAACTATACTTTTCTTGTAATAAATTTTGTGTAGAATAAATTCAAATTAATTGAATCGGCCTCTAAGTTATATCAAACTAAAAATTTATGAAAACCTACAATAAATTTGATGAAAGTTAACTGTATACTATAATATTAGAGCCCATGCTCTGGAGTCTGGACCAAGAAAAAGATAATTGTGCAATAGGCATAGAAAGCCCTACATTTCATGTAATATTCAATGTATAGTCATTCTCCACTAGTGTGATTCCTTCTTTAATTTCTTATTCCCTTACACACCACCACCTAAATATAAACGCGGATCTAGAGTGAGTTCAATAAATTCAATTAAATTAATTTATATTTTCAGCTTAAATTGTTTATACATCAATTATTAGTAATATTTATTAAACGTTTATAATATATGTGATATTATATATCTTATTCATTTTTGAGTTTATTGTTTCTATAATTTAGACTTACGTCTGTCTAAGTATTAAATAAAAGTACAATTTGATACATAAAATAGTATTTTGTATCCATAGTCCAAAAAACGATTATACTTCAAAAAAAATGTAATGTAGGCGCCTATCGTAATATAAAAATTAACAGTTGATTCTACAACTCGAACTCGTAGAATATCAGATTAAATTTTGATATATATATATATATATATATAGTTTGTACATCATTTTATATAATTTTATAGATGAATCACGAAACATAAAAGACACAGAGTGGCTAAAAGCTGCAACATATGTCTATTTGTCAACATCTATAAATTCTTTGCAATTATTTCCACGTGCATGTAAAATCTTTAGTTTGTATTTCAAAAAAGAGATTTATAATAATTTGGTAGAAAAAGATCACGAAATTTTAAAATAGGAATAAGACTTTTTATTTTATTCATGGCTCTTTTATAAAATTTGTGTGAGAGTTATATATGCACTATACTTTTTGGATCGGTTGATATTCGTGTTTAATTAATAGGTACTATAAATTTATTGAAGTTGAATTGTCTAATGAGATCAATGCTTTGTTTGTGGTGCAGTAGTGAAACTGTTTCACCCTTAATCAAAGTCTTGGGTTCGAGTTCTGAGTAGTATGGAGAAAATTTTACTAGGAGCGTCACCCCTGAATGACTTTACAGTGTGCGATTCGAATTTCGTCGGACTTCAATATGGGAATTAAAAAATCTCAAACAAGCTCTCCCACCCATTGCCATCCCACTCCAGTAGCAGAGCTACATAGAACGAAGAGTGATCAGTTGAATATCTTCCATTAAAATATTAATATTTTATGTGAAAGAAAAATTTATTTCTATATATAGTATACATATTAAAGACTATCGTTATTAGCTGGAAAAAAAAGGCATACACCATTAAGTGAATTCATTAACAAAAGTTAAACTTGATGATGATACTATATACACATATAATTACACATATTCAGTACGTCTATTCCAATGCATGAACATAGACACAATACATGTAGTTGAAATAAAGTTTACGTGAAGTACTAGTTTTATTATATAGCTAATAAATTGAAGTCGTACAATTATCAAAGAATGTGATGCAATAAATTTAGCTTTATATTTTTTTTAACACAATATATAGAGTTAAAAAAATTTTAAAAATATGTATATATCATCATTTGAAGTTGTTATTTTTAAAATTTAAAACCTATAACATTGAAATTCTAACTTCGTCTTTAATTGCTGCTGACAAAGTCTTTTTGATCAATTTTGAATTTACAAATAAATTAGGTAAGCAATTTTTAGATATGGATATCTTCAATTGTTTTCCAGTACATGTATATAGACACATTTGAAAATAGAATTCAAAGTCTTTTGCTAAATCCAACAGAGCCTGACATTTTTTTGGTATAAATCTGAATTAATCTAATCAAAGAAAATTCTTTGGAAATGTACCATTTTTTATTTGTCATTTCTCTATTGTGTCAGATTTTTGCTTGTTTTGTCTTCCAAGTAACAAATAACTATGTTATGAATTTATCAATGAGTTGTGGTTTAGTGGTAAAGCTACTTCATTTTTAATTAGAATCTTGAATTCGTGCTTTAGGTATGAAAAAAATCTCGTTGAGAGCGTTATCTTTTTTTTTTAAAATCATGCAAGATTTATTAAAATACAATTAACTCAGATGAAGCTATCCTAAAGAAAGAGTTGATTAGAAAATTAAAGGGGGTAACCTAGTAAAAAATACAATGCGTTGAAAATTATAAGATCTTATGTTTATATTTTGAAAATTAATAATATTTATATAAATAAACAAAAAAAAATTGCCCAAATACAAAGTAAATATATATATGGACCCCCACTGACTGAAAAAAAAAAAGGAATTAAAGAGGAAGAAAGAAATTATGGACAGTTTTGACAAAGTCTATAATTTAAATTTTGGGTCTTTTGTCTTTGCTTTTGAGACATGCAGTGAATTTACCCAAATTAATTGCTTTGTCAAACACCAAATAATAGCAAATTCATTTCATTTGCATTAATGTCCACAATGACTTTGAAAATATTTTCAAAAGTTAATTTAATATCAATCAAATCGATATACGAACTTGTACGTAATGATACACTACAAATAATCAGAGATGGACTAATATATTAAAATTTCGTTTTTTAGGAAAGTCAAATATTTTATACAGTTAATAGTGGCGGATCCAGAACTTTTATTAGGGATCAAAATTAATACATAAATTTAATTATGTATAAATAATATAATTTTTTATTGAAAAAGTTTCGAATGAACCGGTTCGATAATTGAATTTATATGAAATAAGCTTAGATTCACCAACAAGATAATTGACTTCGTCAAATATAATGAAATGAAGGACTCTTCACGTATTCTTATAAAGTCATGTCCAAAGTCTAAACAAAATGAAATTGTGATATAATTAAGGAAAATTCACCCCACATATCTATTTAAGGTTTAATATTACAACCTTTAGATATACTTTTTTTATATTACTACCTATAACAATTTAATTACAAATATTAACAGATTAGTTTTAATCTATAATTTAATTTATTTGATTTAATTAATTAGTTATTATTTTTATAATTACCTTACAATTAATAAGTAAGAGAAATAAAATAATCAATTGTCATTATCTCTTACACCATTTTAGGGATAACATTAATAGAGAATCAATTGTCATTATCTCTTGCACCATTTTAGAGATTTTTTTCCCCAGTTTTCATACCTCCACCCTCACGTTCCTCTTTTAAATAGAACTAATTTTTTCTCTCTCACCATCTTCAATGTTTGTCTTCTTCATTAAAAAAGAAAATCAGCAGAACTCACGATTGATCCCCATGGATGTGGAAGGAAAAAAATAAGATAACATACTTTCCTTTCTGTATGAATAAAATACAGGAAAGTAATTCAATCAACTCAAGAAAAAGTAGTAATTCGATACCAAATGTTATCTAATTTGTTAACTAGTTTTAGGTTGTCTAATTCGGTTGAAATCTCAATTACATGCCTTTTTTTCAATTTTTTCAATGGGATATCAATTCGATACCAAATGTATACAAATTAGATGCAACATTAACTAGTTTTAGGTTGGCTATTTTAGTTGAAATCTCAATTACAAGTTTGTTTTTCAATTTTATCACTGGGACATTAGTTGGATACCAAATGTATACCAAATTCATACTAAGATTTGAATTTTCAGTTGATATCAATTGCATACCATCATTATCTAGTTTTTTTACTATACATTTGAAAAACACTACACAAATGATTAACTAGTACACATAATAAATGTTCTGAAATTATAATTCATTAACTTAAAAGACAAAATAAATCAAAACATGATTTTGTCACATTAAAACAACCAAAACAAAATAAAAATAAATGTCTTTTTTTTTTCCAGCAAGGTAATTTGAACATGTCTTCTTGTTGTGTCCCTCCCGACGACATGTACTGCACGTAACATCAGCAAATCCTTTCCAACGTTCATGTTGTGGTCTCCCTACAATTCTTTTTGAACCAGACGACAATAATTTATGCTCCGACACTTTTTGAATTGCATATTTTCCTGTTCCATCATAAATTATTGTGTTAGTATTACAGGATACAAAAGTACAAAAAAACTTTACAAAACTATATATAATATGATAATACACACTGAAACAATATTTTTTGGTATCAATTTATGCTCCGACACTTTTTGAATTGCATATTTTCCTGTTCCATCATAAATTGATTATAATAACAACAAAA